>CAAKMY010041102.1:0-12323 GCA_901111285.1 Corrigiola litoralis
CTTTCGATGACGAGGCCGAAAAATATAAGGTAATTTTGTCAAATGCTTTTCACAAAAGAAATAATGGATGCTAACAACAACTATTACTAAAAAGACTCTTTAAGTCTAAATACATGTATGTTTTCTTGCTAGGAGAATAAGCATTAACGTATTACGTATACACTATCACATGCGATGTAATATCAAGTTTGCACCCAGCTGAGGACGAAGGGTACCAGAAGCTACACTTGGAGCATGAGCATAGGACGGTGCAAGATCCAAGTAGAAGCGTTGCAGAATCATTGCCAATGTCATTTTAGCCTCCATCATCGCAAAATTGGACCCTATACAAATGCGAGGCCCCCATGCAAATGAAAAGAAGGACATGTTTCCTCCCGTGGCCTTCAATATCCCATGCGAAAACCTACCAGGATTGAACTCCTTGGCGGTGGAACCCCATAACTCTTCATTGTGCTGAACATAAACTACTGGGAAGTGAATCAGCACACCAGCAGGTAGAGTCATATCTCCAATTCTTGTGTCATGTGTGACCTTTCGTGAGAGGACAGTTACCGGAGGATACATTCTTAGAACCTCATGTAGTATCATATTCACCTATACGTACAAAACTTTGGGTTAAATATGAGGTTACGCAAAAATTTGATACATCAGAAATTAGAAGATAGTTTCTTTGTAGACTTTAATCTAAATATCTGATATGGAATATAGTAGGCCACGGCCAGTGGCGAATCCAAGGTTTAAAAATCAGAGTGACAATTTTATTAATAAAGCTAGCGTAATTTTCTATATTTTTTTTACTATTATCCTATTTTTTCTTATTTTTTTTTATATACCGATTTCTATATCTTTAGGTCCGCTACATTATACAACCCTCTAAAATCCGTTCCTATTTAGGCCGTGCTGTGCCTCCTTCCAACCAAAAAAAAAAAAAAAAAAAAATAAAATAAAATCCGTTCCTATGGACAACAATATTAGGAAAGGATTATTGTGAGATTGAACTCAAAATATCTACCATACCTTTTTAAGCTCGGTTAGGCCATCAAAGTCAGGTGTATTATGGCCAAATGCGTTGAGAATCTCTTCTCGTGCTTGCTCTTGCCAGTCTTTGTGTTTGCTCAGCAAAATAAGAGTCCACACCAAGAGTGATGAAGTAGTGTCTTGTCCAGCTATGTAGAACAATTTACACTCTTCAATCACTTGTTTCAAACTCAACTTTATATCTTGTTTCCTGTTCTTTCCATGTTGTTTAGTTTGTATTCTTTCAAGGCTCGACTTTAGCAAGATCCCTAACAAGTCATCTTTTGCTGCTTCTCCAGCTTCCATTGCCTTTTGCCTCTTGGAGATCATATCTTTTAGTAAAGCTTCTAGTTCTGTGTTAATCTTTGCTGCCGTTCTATTCATATTTGTTGGCAGAAACCTAGATGACAAACCCTAATTACCTTCTACTCTTGACAATATATATATCATATATGTCAAATATATATATGATGCTAATAGCCTATACTCCGAGATCAAATTTCAGTTCGCAAGGAAACTATATATAATGAGCAAAAGTTCCGAACCATAGCATTAAGGATGTAAATCAACTGATACTTCTGTATAAATTTAATTTATCAGTTTTTGATAAACTCGTTTCAATTATGAAACTCATATAAATCTCAGTTTTGTGTTTGATTTGATTAATAAATAAATCTAGCTCAAACACATTAATTTTTGAATGAACTGAGCTTTAGCACATTTTAGAGCTCGAGATCGAACATGAACTCAAATTCAGTTAAATGAACATGAACATAATAGCAGTCGATCAAGCTCGGTTCATTTACACCTCTACATAGAGTTATAATCCAATCCAATTCTATGTAGTACCAATGAAATTACCTCCATCCTGGAACATAAACTGTCTGCAATGCACCTACGGTTAAGGCAACGTGCTCTCTTAGAAGTTCAAATACTCGTCTTCCTTCTCCAAGATTACTTCCAAACGCTGCACGCGAGATCGCATCTGCAGACATATTATGTAGAATTGACCACATTTCTACTTCATGTGATCCTGTTTTGGCAGTCATTTTCTCAAATCCGATGATCATGTCATGGCAACTTGCGTAGAATGCAGGCAACATGTGCTTGAACACCAACCAAACAGGCACAAACGTCAGTCATTTCATAGTGAACAAATTATACATTTTTTTTTTTACCCGTACTGATTTTTACTACTTAGAAAGCACGTACGTCTTTGGACAAACATGCTTAGAAAATCAATGCTAGCAAGTCGTCCTAATAATGATTGCATCGTTTTTATGTGCGTTATGTATCTGTAATTACGACATATATGTTTACTTGAATTTCCCTTACATACAACTTGCAAAAGTTAACTTCTCACTCAAAGAGAGAGAGTGTTTCATTAGTGCTATTTAAAAACATGGAGGTTGGAAAGATTGAAACCTTTAATTTTTCCATATGGAATGCTGGGGTGATCAACTTCCTGTCTTGAGCCCATTTCTGTCCTTCAAGCCTCACCAACCCATTAGTAAGCTTTTTCAAAAGTGGATGTTGAATTGGCTTCTGAAAGTCATATACCTTCATCAACATTTCTCTCATAATTTCTGGCTTGGTTATAATTACCGTTGGTGTTGGTCCATCCCAGACAAACGAATTTCTCCCTGCATTTTAATTTCTATACCGTTATTCTTGGGGACAATGCATTAATACAACAATTTTATACATTAAAAAAATCTAGGAAATCCTCTATTTTCTAATTTTAATTATTTGTTAAAGTTGAAGCTAATATCGATTGCCATTTTCTTTAATTAATCGTATATGAACTCATCATTATTGGAGAAAGTTTGATCACGTAAGTTGATTAGTGGTGATCGAGTGACATTAAATGGGTTTTGTTTTGGAGAAATCTAAAACCTTTTGGACTGTGTTTATGTTAGCACCAGATATGTAACGTATCAACCATAAACGGTAGCTAATTGAGTAAACCAAATTTGATTTCCAAGCTAACAAAAACAGTAAGATTCTATCTTCATAAGTGAAGAAAATGACACTTTGACTTTATCTTATTAAAAAGGTTAATGTGTAGTAATGTCAACTTCTATCAAATCTGTCACGCAACTAAAATGATTATAAAGATTGATTATTTATAGTACAGAAGATCAATGTAGACAGATTGACTAGATCACTAGAACGGCGGGGTTGTAATTGAACACGACCTTTTTTTCAAATTGGTTCACCTCCACCGCCGGACTTCAAATGCATGGGAAGGGTGTGTACGGCTTCTAATTTGTTTGGGTGGGTGGGGAGGGTCGAGATATAAAGCTCATGGTGTACATAATATAGCTTTTTTTCTTGTTTGGTACTAATACTCTTGGTATTAGGTAAATACTCAATCCTGACCATGTATAGCAGTACGATAGAACCAATGCCTAAGAAGGTTCTATTGTTAAATCATAACTGGTATATTAAGTATTTCTCAAGGAACTTATCAAGGAGAAATAATGAAAGCTGAGAGCCTGAGAGATAGTTGTATCTTCATGTGGTGAGCAACGAAAAGGGAAAAAAACATTGTACCATCGATCAATTTGGATACCATTATTTGAGATTGGATTTCAAACCTATTCCTAAAGGCCAACAAACCCTATGTGACAAGGTGACAAACCCATTAACCTCTTATATTGTCCAAAGAGATATCCCATGCACGCATATATCTAAAATCATAGTTCAAGTTAAAGTATTTAGACGTACCAAAGTTTTTGATGGTGTGTTGGTGGAAAGGGAAGATTCGCGGGAAATAGTCATTGGAGAAGTACCCCATGGGTTTGGAAGTGGTTTGTTTAACCATTTGGGACATTTCTTTCTTGTCACCGAACAAAAGCCTATAAGAGTGCCCTCGGAATCCATGTTTTGTAAGGCGCCTTTCTAGTCTTTTCGGCTTCAACCATAGCCAGTCCACTGCTTTCCATACACATCCTAGAACAAATGTACACGCCAAAGAAGCTACTAAAGTGCTTAAACTTATCTCTACGTATGCTAATAGCAACATTCTGTGTGTTTGAGTGAGAGAGAAAAAGAGAGGGTTGAAGGAGATAGGAGGATAACGTAGATTTTATAAGCCTAATGCATTGACTTTTAAGGTCGAGGCCGCCCATAATTATTGAAGTATAATATGTTAGTCTTTTCATAAGGGTTGGATTTCTCAATCACCTTATGTACACACATGTCATAATAATACATAGATCGATCAAATAATTATTAGAGCAACACGCGCGTTAGTGGATCCAAGAATTATATATTTTGAACACATTTCTCTAAGCACTTCGAGTAAGCCTTCTAATGTGGTAACTCATTCCTTAGCTCTTTATTTCCCTTAGGAACGTCAAACTAAATTACTAGAAGCTTTGACTCTTTTCAATTCATTAGTTATATCGGAAAGAAGAGATATCAAATAGTATATCAGACATACACTTCAACCTCGATAATTTTTTTTTTTTTTTTTTGAAGATTAGAAGTTTTATTCAAAAAGGGGATTTAAAGAAAATCAATACAATTCTATAAGAGACTAAGAGCTAAAGCAAAAACTAAACCTCGATAAAATATTTGATAAAGTGGACTGATAAGTCACTAAACCTCGATAATATTTAACATTATAACTTATATCTTTCTAAAAAAAACAACTTATACATAGTTGTTAAATGACATAAATATATTTGGTTGCTTCATTTAATTATAACTATATTTGACATTGTTTGGTATGTCATTTAGCTACCTAGCAAGCTTATGACCAAATTAACTTAATTAGTTGAACTAAATTTTAACTTCCTTCATTACTCTAAATAGTGCCAAATTATATGACTACAATAATTGTCACTTGTAGACTACATTTTAGCTATCGTAGCCTTTCGCGCGACTCCCTGAGGTCTAAGATTGACAACTATTCTCCTTATGGAATTTGCACAGAAGAGATAAATTGGAAATTTTATTTGGTAAAATCAAGGGCAAAAACATGACTATGAAAACTTGACTGATCGGAAACCATGCATGGAATGTTTAGTTGAACTACAGTACTCAAGTCAATAATATGCATGTGTATATATAGACTTTGCAGACAAATGGACATGATGCATGGGTGTTGATTTGAGCAAGGATGGATACTTTAGAACGTACTGGTTTTATAACTTTTGTCTTAAAGTTGATTCAGAAAACAACACCTCCACTCATGGGTGGTGATTTCATGACCTGTCGATAAGTATAATTTAATATGAACTAGTTACTCGATTAAGATTTATGAATTGAACTCTTTTCAAACGACTGTTCGACTGTTGAGTTAAAATATCAGAATAATTTTGAGTTTGATAACTTTTTTTTTATCACTGGCAATCTGGCAATCTGGCATTATGGTATAGTATGTACGAATATGTAAACAATTGATCAATGTCACGTAAGACTGAACTATTAATGCTCGATATATACTATTCAGCTAGACATTCGTAATCTATAACTCTTTAATGCTCAATAGTCCCTTTTAATGGCTTCCAAATTATGTCATATATGGTTGAAAAGGACTTCATCCCAGAACTTCATCTCCTGTTTGATGTGACCCGAAGAAATCATTCACGTAAACTATTCATTTTACTCGACTAGTCGACTTAGATGTCAATCACTCCAATGACAAGAGGTGGACATTAGTTATCCCTAAACCAAGCTACATTAGTTTTTTTTAGAAGGAAGTATTGGTTTAGTTATAAACAGCTAGCGGTAATTATTGAAATACTGTAAATATTAGATCATATATTCGAATCTTCTATCATTTACCCCATTGTAATCAGTAAGTTGGTCTTGTGTATCTCATGTAGATAAAGACTTTTGTAGTCTTGAAGATTGTGTTTTTTTAGAGATAGTTTTAATTAGTAAAAGGAGTATATCCCTTACTAGTAAGAAAAACAACATGACCGTAGTTTGTAAGCACAAAGATCTATAAATCATAATGTTCGGGATTATCTATTTATACAATATTGTTAAAATTCGTTCTTGTACAGGTAGCGCGCTACTTGGCTTCCCTTTAATTGCACAATCATCACCTACATATGCATGCCATGTCAACATCAATATAATAACTCCTACTCTACTAATTGAAAACATAAAAGAAAATGAAACTTTATGACTTTATTAAATGACCCTCCCTCCTTTTTTACCAACTCTTTATACTTATTTTTTCACACTTGCAAATGTCAAACTTTTATATAATAGTTAGATTTATATTTATGAATACTTTTATATGATTATATTTTTATATTGTTTATATTTTAATATTTTGAGCTACTAATATTCAAATTTAAGTATGATTTTAAATAGTGTCAAAAAGCAAGTGTAAAGAATTGAACAAAACAAAATTATATACAATCGAACCATTGAAAGGTATATATAATAATTTATCGGAATATAAGTTTACAAAATCCCAAAAACCAACCGATTCAAAAACTAGTTGATTATTATAATGTGTGCCTTCTACTAATGATAACATCAAAGAGTTCCTAGGCTTGTACTCTGGGGTTGCATACTTGCATTAAGACTTGGCATAACTTTTTTTACCACCGGTCGCAAAGCATATGCCGCATGCATCGTGCATGAATGCATGGGCATTCGCCAAAGCGTGTGTGTGCAGGGGCGGAGCTGGGGAGGGGCAGGCAAGGGCATAGGTTTTTAAAACAAAATTTTTATAACTAAACATTAAGGAAAAGGTTCTGTCATAGTGGTTATACTAGTTGCTTACGAATGATTTGGTCATGGGTTCAAACCTAAGTTTGTGTTGTTTTGGACTTTTTCATGTTTTTGTAATCTACTTCACTCTTCTTTAATAATAATAAATATTTTGCCCCCTCTAAGAAAAATTCTTGGCTCCGCCACTGTGGGTGTGTAACATGCTTTGCGATTGCCATGTACAGACCGGAAACTTGATGTGTTTGCGCCTAATGTTTACGGAGTGTCTTGGAAGCGGATGAAGAAAAGCTGGAAAGGCATAAATATATTTGTATTTTTTTGACTTTATTCTCATAGAACATACGTACTCCGTAGGAAAATATATGGGAGGGACTAGGGAGTATTAGGTATATGGCCCTCAAGTTACTCTATACCTTATTTTAAAAAATAAGTTAATTAATACTTGCTTTTTGATCAAACCTTATAAGTGTTCCATAAGCTAAAGTTATTGCATACTAGTTTGTATGAAAGTGTTTGGCTTTAAGTTAAAATCATACTATTTTAAAATGATTATGTTTTGTTGGCTTCAAGTGATCACTTTGTTTAATTGGAAAATACAATCTGATTATTTATTAATTGTTAAGTTTTTATAATTTTGAATTAGTTTTTTGAGTATATATATATGGTTCATGTTTTGTCTCTTATAAGTGTTTCTAGTTTCATCTACATTCAATTTCTTTCATCCTTTTCGTCAGTTCCTTTTAGTTCTTTTCAATTCAGTTCATTTCAGCTTATAATACAGATACTTAGTTAGATACTTAGTTACTTGTTGTATCATATAACATATTGGTAAAAGAAATTAGACTGGTGTGACTTTTTTACCGCCTTTAAAATTAATTGGGATGGTTTGATAAGGAAATAGCCTCAAATGAAAAGTTACAGATTAGTCTTTACACATTAGTATATCATGATCAATGTCATTCTTAAGTGCTACTCTAATTTTTATGTCGATTTTGAATGACATTTTCTTAGGATTAGATCATTAGACTAGGATGCATCGATTTTTCCCTGTGCATTCCATGCTAAAGATTGGTATCTTGACTTTAAAACATTTATATGTTAAAAAATTGCTATCAGGAGGAAAAACTTTGTAGATGAATGTTAATTCTAATAACCATACAGCGAAGTTTGCTGGGGCCTGGAAGTTGGAAGGAAAGTGCTCCAATTAGATGCATGATGAGGAAGGAAAGCGTGTGCCATTTCTTCCGTAGAAAGAGTAAAATGAAAGGAAATGCAATGAATTGACCTGTGAGAGAGGAAAGTGTAACTCTCCACTCTCTAGCTATGATATCTGTTTGATGTTGTTTGATAGTTAGCCATGCCAAGGGCCAAGGCTGTAGCTATTTCAAGGAATAGGCCGAATTAGGCTATTTAATGTCACTGTTCGGTCAGATGGCAATGTAATTTACTTCATATGGCAAAGGGGTTACGGTGGTATCGGGCAGGTTCGCCAAAAATGACGATTACGTAGATGGGAACGTGTATGAGGGGCAGGCCTTAATTACTTAGAAAGTTAATTCTGTGACAAATAATGCGATTGAACGTATGGATCAGCTAGAATCTCAAAGTTATCAAAATGCTACAAGAAAGAAAGCTGGGAAACTCATTATAGAAGTGGATGATAAGTTCAAGACATGCACTAAATCAGCATGGAAGTTGTACGTTAGTTTCGGTGACACCCTAGATTCACTAACATACCTATCAAAAGGATACTATTTTTGAGTGATATGATGACCCATATGATCACAAACATGAGTTAAAAAAATTAATAAAGATTGAGATAGATGATTATATAGTTGTGTCGCCATAGTTGAGCAGCAATCTTACACATTTTCGAATTATTTTAGTTTATGTTGTAGATAATAGAGAATATAATGTTAATAACATTAGTCACATATAGTGAATACATCTTACTGTATATGCCATAGATCGAAAGGATGAGTAAATAAAAAAGTTGCATACTTTTGATTTTAAACCAATCAAAAATATAGATAATATAGCCTTTACGACAATATATTGATATACAAATTAAAGACACACATAGACTAAGCTAGCTCAGCATTATTGAAAATACACATGCTTACAAATGATGTAATATCAAATTTGCACCAAATTGTGGACGAAGGGTTCCACGACCTGTTGTAGGAGCATGGACATAAGATGGTGAAAGGTCTAAGTGAAAACGTTGAAGGATCATGGTCAATGCTATTTTAACCTCCATCATCGCAAAATTGGAGCCAATACATATGCGAGGTCCCCATCCAAATGAGAAGAAGGCAATGTTTCCTCCAGTAGCCTTTGAAATTCCTTGTGAAAACCTCTCTGGATTGAACACTTTGGCATCGACACCCAAAATTTTCTCGTCGTGGTGAACAAAAACAACGGGCAAATAAATTTCTACACCAGCTGGTAGAAATTTATCTCCTACTGTTATGTCATGGCAAGCTTGTCGTGCAAGGGAGGTTGCTGGTGGATATAATCGTAGAACTTCGTGTATTATCATGTTCACCTTAATATAAACCCAAGTAGATGAGCAATCCAGCATTACACCGAAAAAAGGATTGATAATCAATATCATGTTCTTTCGGACTTACTTAAGTGAACTTGGCTAATAGAAATTAAACAAATCTTTTTATTTTAATATTGATTCGTTTTGGACTAATTAAAATATATCCAATATCAGACTCGTATAAAAGTATGTTACAAAATCATTTCAATAATGTATGAGTCTATATTAAAATTAGAGTTGAAAGTCATTGGATTAATGATTGTTTTTAATTAAAGTTGAATGATTGGAATTAAGGAAGAACATGGACAAATGATTTTTGGTTGGACTTTGAAGTAACCTTTATCTTAGTTGTTTAAATTTGCCTTATGATCTTAAAGGGTTTAGCATAAATAATCATCATGTGATCAATTAGGGCAGTACTGTATTTTAGAAGGTTTAGCTTAAGTTGTAATTAAGTTTAAACTAATTTGTCTATGTGCCTTTATATACATCGTTGTTACCTTATACGACGTATGGGTCATTCCTAGAGATTTCTAGCTATTATCATGCAATTGGTTTCTTCTTATTTTCCCAAAGAGTTGATAGTCCTATTGAAGTTAGGTACTATCTACCAATTAGGCTAACGAAATGTGTGAGAAGCTGTGCTTTATTCAAAACATGCTATATGATATGATATGATACTAATCTGTTACTACAATTATTTCTAGCAAGTTTATATATGTACGTACCTTCTTTAGTTTGTTTAAGCCATCATAGTCGGGTGTACTATAACCAAATGTGTGGAGAATTTCTTCTCGTGCTTGCTCTTGCCAATCTTGATGCTTGCTCAACAGAATAAGAGTCCACACTAACAATGCTGAAGTAGTCTCTTGTCCGGCTAAGTAGAACAATTTACACTCTTCGACTACTTCTTGCAAACTCAACTTAATCTTTCCTCGCTTGTCATCTCCATTTTCTATGCTCGATTTCAACAAGTGTCCTAGCAAGTCATCTTTCGCTTCTTCTCCTGCCTCCATCGCCTTTTGCCTTCTTTTTATCATGTCTTTTAGTAAAGCTTCCATTTCCTTGATAATCTTTGAGGCCGTCCTATTTGTTTTTGTTGGCAGAAACCTTTAACCAAGAGAAAAATTGATTAATTACCATAAACTTTTATTTGCCAATTGTTTTGATTGTAAATTAGCACCTAGGCTCCTATATTAGTGTCTGCTAGCAATTCACAAACGACCATACTATTTATTATATGTACCTTTCAATATCATTTTCAAAAAAAAGCATGTATCTTTCAATATTGTGTGTACCTAATATTTAAAACAAAATCAGGTTCCTTTTTATAATGACGGATGATACTCGGTACATAATATTCAGCTCAAACATAAAATCCAGCAAAGACACATAAGAGTATTAGTGTATTACCCTTGAAGGTAACTAATGATTTTTTTTTTTGTCTTAGAAGTATCCCCACCGACAATAGGGAATAGACGTAGTTGTTTCAAGTTTGGTTGCTCCATGCACAAGAGTCATGATTCGAACCCCCTGACCACTTGTTTACAGGATGAGAGTCTTTACCACTCACATCAACCAACTTTGGTAATTAATGTAAGTATGTAACTAATAAATTGCCGCTCCTAATATATACATATGTTGTGATCTTGATTTATGTCCTCCATGAGACCATATATAGGATTCATTAGTGGCAACTAAATTCCCTTTCTTATAA
Source organism: Corrigiola litoralis (assembly GCA_901111285.1). Taxonomy (NCBI): domain Eukaryota; kingdom Viridiplantae; phylum Streptophyta; class Magnoliopsida; order Caryophyllales; family Caryophyllaceae; genus Corrigiola; species Corrigiola litoralis. The sequence goes on from CAAKMY010041102.1 coordinate 10,986, forward strand.
TTATCAAAATTAATTATAACGAAGTTACCTCCATCCAGGAATATAAACTGATTGTAGGGCGCGTACAGTAATTGCAATGTGTTCTCTCAAAAGCTCAAATACCCTCCTCCCTTCCTGAAAACTGCTTCCAAATGCTGCTCTTGAGATTGCATCTGCAGACATATTATGTAGAAATGACCACATTTCTAGCTCATGAAATCCTGCCTTGGATGTTAAGTTCTCCCATTCTTGGATCATCTCATTACAACTCTCGTACAAGGCTGGCAACATATGCTACAAAAGTCCCAAGACCAAATTTAATTTGCAAAAGTTAGTTAAACGTACGTGGTACGTAGAACACTGCTACATATTTTTCTTTGGAAATAAAAGATGAAACCATTTTACGAATATCTTAAGACATGGTTGATTTTTTACCCATCTATATATATACTTATATCTTATACACCTAAGAAAATCTATAGCAAGGACACGTGACCCCTATTTAATAGGTTCATAAATTGGAAATAAAACTCATATTGAAACTTATGTGGGTTGGTAAGCCAAAGGGCGCCATCTTCATTAGAGACCTTTCAGCTTCTGTAACATTCATGGTTCAATTATGTTTTAAATTAATTATTAACTAATAAAACTCATTGATTATCTATTTTTGAAAATAATGAAACTCCTACGATTTAACTATTGGTTTTCCCCTTATACTCAATTATTTGCAGTAGTCTATGTAAGAGCAATATAAAACTATTTGCATCTTCTTTCAAGACTTAATCACCGTTTTTGAGGTATTCTTCTTTCATACTTTGGCATCAATTCACACTTTTGTTTTGTTCTGTTTATCATTGATTCATTGTTCAGATGTGTTCTCCACCAATATGTGGCACCATAAAGTAAATGAAAGCTTCAATTAAGTGGATTCATCAGTAATTTTATATTTCTTTATCTTTTATGATTTTCAAATCATCTTTGCGTTCCTATTTATTCACGTATTATTTTCATCACTCTGTAATTTAATTGTGTTTATTTCACCTTGATTTCACTATTTCTAACCAAATTATTGATTTCTACTATGTGATTGCTCATTTCAAATGACGTTAGAAAGAAACTCGAATATTAAAGTAAGTAGATTAATATGAATCGATTGACATGAGTGTAGTTTTATTTTATTCTTATGATATTCATATTATATTTATCATTTAGTTGCAATTTCATCTTCGTTATTCAAAAACCAAATCATTGTTTGTTCTCCATTCATTTGACGCATTTTGACTTAATTTTGATCCCATTTTAACATCTATTTAGGTTTAAATGACTTGCAATTTCCTCTTTATTATTAGAAAACATTTA
>CAAKMY010041103.1:0-10140 GCA_901111285.1 Corrigiola litoralis
TTTTTTGGGGGGTGGGGGGGGGGGGTAATGCATCTTGTGGGAGGAGGGAGGGGTAAGGAGAAAGTGAATCCTCGAAGAGGGGGGATTCGAGCTTGGGTGCTAAGCACCTCTTTCCCACCTCAACCATATCGACGTTTTTGCTTGAGTAATCCATGTCTTTGGCTGTTTTTTTTTTATTTTTTATTTTTTTTTTGTGTGTGTGTGTGTTATGACTTATGATGTTTCGCTATCATAGGATTCTTTCATTATCCTTATATGATATCAGTTTAAACCAGGAGGAAATGAATGTGATGCTCAGTTATGTTTATTTTCATGTCATATTGTCGTTGTCAATTAGCTTAAAAAATTCCTGACCAATTTTCATATGATTGTTAGATGAATCACACTGAGTCCATGCTTTTTACTCAGAAAGGATAACTCTTGTCTGTAATGCTATATCTCTGAGAATACACGCATCAGTCCTTCAGATTTCTGTTATGTGAATGCAATTATGATCTATCTGACAGGAAAAACATAATTACAGAGATGTTTAATAATATTTGAATGGGACATGATTATGTTGCTTGTATATACAGATGATTTTGGTTTCAATCATATCCTTTGGGCATTCAGTGGTCGACGTGGTGTACATTGTTGGGTTTGTGATGCAAAAGCCAGAAGGTAAAACATTGAGAGTGACTTTTCAGTTAGGTTATTTGTTATATGTATACAATTTTTTTTTCTTTGAATTTTGGAATATATGTTCTTTGCAGGTTAACCAACGAACAAAGAGCTGCTATAGCTGAGTATTTTCATGTGTACAAGGTAATTGCTGGCGAGATAATAACTCACCATTGTCTTGCTGACCGGTCTGGTTGAAGTGTTTTTGAATCTGGAGAATTTGATCATTCCTCTGTGTTGTCTACTCAGGGCAATGAGAATAGTCACAAAAAAGTGTCTTTAGGGGGTCATGCTCTTCATCCTTTTCTTGTGTAAGTGTGCACCTACAATATAACTTTTGTTCACTGGCTTGTTCTTAATTGCTAAGTCATCTCTATATTTGCAGGGCTTCATATACTGAAGTTTTGAAGAAGTTTTTTGAGGAGACGTTTCTTAGTACTCAGAAGCTATTGTCATCTGAAGAGAGATACGAGAAAATTTTGGACTTGATTCCTGATGAATGTATGCAATTTAAAGTTGAAGCTACTTTTATCAATGACAATCCTATGACTATGATTCCTGGACCTGGTGCTGTTGCTTTGTAGCTGTTTGCTTTTCTCTCATCTCCTTTGTATATGATATAGGAAGTTGTAACTTTGCAGCCATTACTTCTGAGCTACGAGGGAAATGGCAGGATAGCAGACGATCTTCCATGGGCAGAGAAGACACTAATGTTGTGCGCTGGGGGCAACTAAAGCATTTACTACAATCTGGGAAGCAGAAGGTATGGAATTATCATTTATCAAGTCATGCACACATCAATTATTTGTGAATTTTGTACTTCAAAGGAGAAACAATCTAGAATCAAAGATAAAAGGAAGCTAGGGTCTTAAGTTATTAGAAGGATTCAGATGGTTCATGAAACTGGTTCCTTAACATGCATGGACTAGAACTAGGACGTTCTCATTTAATGATTGAATCAAGGTATTACAGAGGTTTCTTATGTTTATATCTGCTGAGGAGGGACGTGAACACCAGAATGATGATACCAATCCTAAGTCTTTATGTCACTGCTAATTCTGCTGTCTTATCTCTAGATTTCAATGATTTCCAAAGGTTCAGGGTAGTTCTTAAAAAGTCTTTCAGAGGAGAAACACGACTCATGATACCCCTGTCCTTTCTGGCTCCTTCGGAGTAGTGTTTAATTAGCAGTAATTGCCTGGCCAGTCAGCTATCACTTAACTTCTTACAGTTATGTCATGAGGCTGTTAATTATGTGAGTTTTCTTGAATCACTCCAAATATAATGACTGTATTTCAGGCACAAGGACTTCGTAGGTGTGTTGAAGAGATTGTATTTTCTTATGTCTACCCCAGGCTCGATATGGAGGTTTGTATACCTTTCTTTTTGGTTAACTACAATACATAATGTCCTTCCTACACCCTGACCTTATAAGTAAGTATCTTTGACTCAGGTCTCAAAACACATGAACCATTTGTTGAAGGCACCATTCTGTGTTCACCCAAAAACAGGTTGGTAACTTGGTATCAGTTCTTACGATTTGATTTTGTGGTTTGGGGTGCACATGCTATGTTCCAGTTTGATGACTAGCCTAGATGTTCATTTAGAAATATCTGAATAAAGTTTTTACTTGCATTTGATAGAATTCCTAGCATTGGTTCTTTGTAATGTCATACTTGAAGATTCCTATACATTCTGAGCATGAATATCTTTTTTCTTGATGGATGTATTACATGTTGGTTCTTAGGCCGTGTCTGCATTCCTATTGATCCCAGACGTTGTGAGGAATTTGATCCTACAAGTGTACCAACCCTTTCCCAGGTGATTATGCCCTTCAATCGATTGCACATCTGAAACTCGCTTCTTAGACATTTTTTAATGTGGACCAAGATGTTGTGAAGTTAGGCAACATATATATACTTGTATGGAGTGGACGTCTGATAAATTTTTATTGTTTGGATAAATTTGCAGCTTTTGGAAGAACTTAACATGGGGAGTCTTGGTGTGGATGCTGATACTGGTAGGCTTATGCTCTTTTCTACATTTTCATATGATAAATTAATCAATCTCTGAAACTTTCCTAAATATTTCATGTTCAATTTCTTTTGGCAGCCAGTAGTAGTACTCTAGTACTGTGATGCATGTGTAATTACAAACTCTTTTCTACCTCGAGGCCTTGTTGAGGATTCAGGACTTGATTCTTTTTCTTCTTTTCTTATGAATTGTTGAGTTTCTCAACAAGTATAATGAAAGCAACTTGGAGTGCCTATTCTTTTGCCTTTGGTATAAAGTTTTTTGTTTTACATTGTGTGGCAGACTTGGATCGGACCTCGCTTGGCAAGTCTATTGCATTTTTCAGGTCATCCTTCTTGCAGCCCCTGTTAAAATCTTGCAAGGTATGCTTCCACGTATATGTATAGTTTTCTTTTATGGTTGGAGTTTGGGACCTGTCAAAGTCCCTCTTTGCCTGTGCAAAGGCGCAGTTAAGCCAAGACCATCCACCATCTTATAAGGTTATGTGAGGTTAATAGAATCAGCAAGTAGTAAAAATAGGCCATTTTTATGATCGGTTGTGTTGGCGAATCCATTCAAACGTTTCACCCTAAAAATTTCTTCCATCTCCAGCTGTTGTCTAGGATTAACAGGAACTTACCATGATTCATGTTAGGCTTCATTTATGTAAATGCATTTATCTTTTGGAATTTGGAAACATCAACTCTCCTAGTCTCAAGTCATTAATAAGGGTAAGTCTACATACATATGTTGGTGATTTGTGTCTTTGTAACTATTGTTGATGCTGTAAAAATGGAGCCTAGGACTAAGGTGGTTATACGACCTTAGTCCTACTTTTTTTATGCTACCTTATCATGATCAATGCCAAAATCTCTGGACTGAAGGATCAGGGATAAATTTCTTTTTGACATCTTATATAGACATCGATTTCATATATCTTTTGCATTTAGGCAAACTCAAACTTCATACGTTGAGTGTATTACCTTATATCGTTTTGCTGCTCTGAGACTGAGGCAGAGGCTGATGTCGTTAATGAATAATTAGGTACACAAGATACTGCCTCAAAATTTTGACTTTGATTGTCATGATTGCAGGATGAACTCGAGAGTACCTATAACAAGAAGCTCCAGCAGAACAAGGATTCTCTGAGTTGGTAGAGTTGTCCTTCTGGTGTATATTTGATCTGGATACGGACTTTTAGGTTTCTCTGCTACGGCCATGTATATGTAAGGGAGCAAAGTGGCTAAATTCATGAAAATCATTGCTGTTTGTAGTCAGTAGGGGTGTAACATAAGTTGTAAGACTAATGCACGGAGAATTATCATAAAAATGATCAGTATTTATTCTTATTATCTTCGTCGTCATCAACACATCACCATAATAATAATAATAATAATAATAATAATAATAATAATAATAATAATAATAGGCCGCTATATTAATACTAGATATAACTTTTCTATTGCTAAGGGAGTGGGAGCCCAGATTGTATCTCGAGTAGGGGTGTAACATAAGTAGAATTAGCTCTCCTCTAACTTCTTGTAAATATTTCCTCTTTAATAATAATAAATAATACTATTAACATTATTATTAAGTAAATATTTATCTGGTTTAGCTACACTATGATTTGGCCTCCACCGTTAACTTAGGCAACTCAAGACCTCTTTATATGTCATGTTGTGATGCCATGTTAGAAGACCAACTCAATAAAAAGTCTAAGCCGATAGTTGAGACGCAATCATAGGTTATTTCCTAATAATAAGTTCTTGTTTAATGTTCATATAAGCACTACTATAGGTTCAAGACATGTAAAATTGTTGTCAATTCCAAGACCTATTACACTCACTTGAGAGTATGTACTCTTGTGTATGATTTTATAAATTGTATATTTTTGTTTACCTTTGACATTTTTTTATCAAGAGTCGAAATATTGTATGTGTCCAATCTATACGATATCATAATTTCACTATAAGACCAAGTACACCAAAAAAATCAAAGTCACATAAAAAAGTACATAAAATACTTGAAAGTACGTACTCCCTAATGTACCTAATAATTTGCCTTTGAATCCGGTCATGTACAACTATAGAAATATGATTTGTCAAAAGAGTCGTAATTAAAGGCTTATAAATGATATTTTATACATAGGGTTATATAAGGGTATAATAGTTATTAAGTAATTACTTATAAATTTGTGTATATTAACATATATACAATATTACACCCCCGTAGTCGAAGCGGGGGAAGCACAGATGTTTGGAGTGAACGAAAGCATTCAAACAATGGTGAAGGAAGTCCCCTCGTAAAAAAAAAAGAATAATAATAAAAAAATTGGCACACTGGTAATTCACATATATGAAGGCTACATACTTAAGCAATTTGTACTTTTTCAGGCACAAAGTGAATGTCCAATTTAACATATTTGGTATGCTGGTGCTAAATAGATGTTGTTAGGGATATAAACAGTACTAATATTATTACAAGTGTGGCACGTCGCAAAGGAACATGCAACCCAAGTAGATTATGCAACCAACAAACTTTAACACTTGCATTAGCAACGTAACACCGGGATATTATGCCTCGACACTAGTAAGATACAGTTGGTTGGCCTTTAACCAACTAATCAGATTATCACTAAGGAAACCATACAATTCATAAGTGAAGTGACGAGTATCAGAGAACCCGACCCAATCAACATCTAAGCAGTGAGACTTGTCAATTGTCATTGGAGAAATAGAGATATGAAGTCCATGATGAGTAGTTCCTTAATTACTATAAACATGAGATGCTATTTTTCGAGCTTTTGCTAATTGTGGAATGTGCATGCGGTCAACTTGCTTTAGTTCATGCTTGTTTTCGCTTCCAAGTTCTATCATATCATTCTCCCTCCCAAGTTAGATCCTCACAAATATTGTGGTGCCAACTACGGAGTAAAATGGATGATACAATTCCAACTTCCAAACTGTTTCCCCATGTGCTGTCTTTTTTGTAAGATAATCATGCCAAATCAAAAGCTGTTTCCACACCGTCACCACCTACAGTGAATGCAAAGAACAGGACCACCATGTGAGCTTGTAGCACCTACGCCTCCTAATGAAGCCTGAGTGGAGAGCAACTCTCTCTGTTATTCTGCTACGTTGGGGATCAACTTATATATCTGTCTCCTCAACATTCGCTTTTGCTTTACAGTTTCGGAGTACAAATTTTTTTCTTTAGACGTGATTAGATAGAAATGCTGTCATCGTATATATCTGCGTCTACAAGTTAGCTAGACCTTAACTCTTTGTTTGTGGTAACAAAATGTACAATAGTAAGACGTAGGGCGAATTCATGAGTTCAAAATAAGGTTAGCCATTCTATTAAATTTGCTATAGTTTTCTACCTTTTTCTACCTTTTCTCTACCAAATTCTACTAGTTGTATCCACCCCCTATTCGCACAAGTCGTTGTCTGAACATCTATTGTATGCCCCTTTTCAGTTTGGTGAATGAATACGGGTAGTTGTATTAGCTAGTGCAAAAGGACCACTTAGAAGTTAAGAACTAGGAATGCAGAATTCCATATAGCGTGGATAGACTAGAGTTGCTGCAACTAATTTTTTTTATTTATCAAAATTCACAACAGTAATTTTGTTTGAGGTTCGGTCATTCTGAAGAAGAAAAAAAAACGAGGGCCATTCACCACAATCCTAACCTTGGGATCCTTGTCTAATTGCAGGAAAAATCATTGTATTTGTTGTGCAAAAATGGAACAAGTCAAATGACACCCAAATTTTGGGGTTTACATCAGTGTCGTGAGGGTTGCTCCTAGAGTGTAACTGTCCACTTATATTATTAGACTCACTAACAAGTTGATAAGTGGTAAGAGTAAATAATCGCCAAATTTAAACAAAGAGATCAAAACAGTGGTATGACACTATCAGAGATGACAGCCAAACTTGTAAGGCCGTCCAAACTCCAAACTAGATGACAGCCTGCCACTATCAGAGACTCAACTAGAAAGCACAAACTGACTTGCCATCTTTGATGATCTATGGACAAAAAATAAAGACATGTACATAACTTAAGTAGGCATATCATATAACATAGTCATTAATACAAGTACCGGATGAGATCATAAACACCCTATCCTATAGCAGCCTAGCAGGGAAAGGCAACTACCACAGGAACCCCAGTGCATACAAAAATATATGAGGAATCTGGTTGTAGCGCAACTAACATGCCAAACTACAATATATAGGGACCTGTGACATGCTGTAGTCTGTAGAGGGTTCTTTACTAATGCTACAATACACCAGCATTTTACTTCTAATTAACTTATATAATCTAGATTACACAGCTATTAATAGAGCCTCTACTATAGGCTCTGAATGTACCAACTCTGGCCTAATTAGAAAGAACTTCCCAAATTAATTCAGGGTCAAAAGATGGCATTTTCTCCAGGGAACAATCTTCAAAACCAAGATCATCCTTCACCATGGAATAGCTAGCTGTCGAGTCGGAAGATGTCGAATTTCCATTACTATTGCTCCACCAACCCTCTTCAGAAACTGCTGGTGAAACCATTTCACTGATGCCACTGTCATTAAGCAACCCGGAACAAAATGTTGAAGATGGTGAAGAATCATGTATCGAAGAATCATTGTCATTCAAAGTGCTTGTATAATTAGCAGTATGAGTACTTCCACCACCATCATCATCATTGTCAGTTGTACTTGGTTTTTCTTGCTGTTTCTTCTTGGCAATTCTGTTGGCCCTTTCTTTCTTCAACTTTTGACAAATGGTTTGGATTTTGGAATCCACTGCAGACTTAACGGCATTCATCTTAGCTGAATCTCCAACTCCTAGCTTAGTTGCATCCTTGAGATTAGGAAAATTCAGCCTAGCATACTCCCCTCGGAGCTTGTAAGCTGCACGATCATAAGCATATGCGGCCGCCTCAGCTGTTTCGTATGTGCCTAACCAAACCCTCATTCTGTTCTGAGGTAGTCTAATTTCAGCCACCCACTTCCCCCAATGCCTCTGTCTCACTCCCCTGTAGAGCTTTTTCTTACAAGGGTTCGCCTGGGAGTTGAAGTATGGAGGACTTTGAAGCTGATTGCTCAAGGAAGAGCAGCCAGAAGTCGCAGTCTTGGACCGACTATCCAGCCAGAATTTTTGGAGTATATCCCTTTGCTTGAGGTACACTGAGGAGCCTAGTGGCTCAAGAAAGGTATGATCAATGTTGTTATTAGTCATGGGGTTTGAGGGTTGAGTACAGAAAGAGAAGATTGAGTCTAAGGTGTTGGTATTGTTTGCACCAGCTGATAAAATAAGTGCTGATACTGAATCTCTAATGTCTATTGGCCTTGTGAAAGTTGGTGATATGTAGTTGTTTTGTTCCATACCTGCCATGATCTTTTGCGCAATTTCTTTCTATGCTTCTGACACCTGAATAGTTGAGAATTCACAAGGGAGCTAGGTATCAAAATTCTGTGAGGAGGGCACTTCAAAAATTGGTCCCTTTTCTACAGAAAAGTGATGATCAACAAGAATAATTAGATGCTTTAAAACAAAGGATTGTTGAAAATTCACAAACCCAATGGTCCAACAGAAAAATGTGATCGAGGAGCAGTGGTTGTTTGTGTTGAAGAAGATTTATTGCTTTCTGAATTATTAGGAGCAATAATGTTGTGAGGAGAAAAAAAGAGTTATAAGAAGATAGGTGAAAGAAGGTGATGCGTCTAAGCTTCTGTGATGAAGCTGAGTTTGGTTTGGCTTCTGTCAGAGATTTAAGTGTATTTATAGGCAGAGAGTAAAAGTATCTATCATGACTTGCAAAAGCTCTGTTCACAACTTTAAAGTTCTTACTCAAATGAATTACTCAGTGATTGGTGTCTCCACAAGAGGACAACAATAGCCTTTATGCATGGTAGAAAATTCAGTCTTTTCAGCAGCAATTTTTAAGTTTTCACACATTCGTTCAACTTATAAATTTTTTTTTTAAGAGAATTCATTCAACTTTTATCTCAACTTTTGATTTTTAGGATTTGTTTTCTTCATTTAGTCTAGGTTCCGTCAGTGTTAAATTTATGCTTAATAGGATACTCCGTATGTAGGAATGTAAGATGCTTACATGGAGTGTCGCCATAAGTTTGGAGGTTGATTTAACAGATTATAGAGACTAATCTTCTCATTCCAAGTGTTAAAATTGAACTGGCAAGTCATTACTAGTTTTAATCAGGCAAGCTTTGTGCTTTGTTGGGAGTAGGGTTGGCAAAGTTGAAGAAACTAAATTCTTCAATAGAATGTCATATTTCTATAGATTGTGATAAATAAAAGACATACTTAATGTCCAACAAAGGTAATAAGATCCTGCAAAAACGATAGGAATATAGAGTTGGTCACCCTTTTTTCTTTATCTTCCATTAATCTTACAACAACTTAAAACTTGGGTGAGTTATCATAGAATGGAATTGTAGCAATAATAATACACAGTGTTTACCTCAATCGTAAAAATAAAAGATGAAGGAAGCGGACTTGTGCGTTATGTTTGTACGGAGTATAATATAACTTTCATAGTTGCCTAAGTAAGATGCATATTAGTTGCCTAAGTAAGATTAGTCGTATGAAACAGTGCTCTCAACAACGATGTTTGGAAGTTTGGACTTTCCACCCGCGGAAACCATCTCGTGTCTGGTTTGACCATGTCTACTTTGTCCGTACTTGAGTTGGGTGGGAAAAAGCAGCTTGTTGACTCATTTCTCTTGTTCAGTGTTTGGCAATTGGACCGAAAGGATTAGAAGTGCTTTCCTTTCGTTTGATTTAGTGTTTCTTATATATGGAAGCTTGAATAATTAATATTTGGTAGTATCGATTAAGAGACTAAAACGCAATAACTACGGTTGCCACGCGTCATATGTCGCCAGGAACAAGCTTTTATTGCTTCGCTCTGCCCCCTAACAGGATACCTTTATGCAATTTACAACAATGTTAAAAAGTATGGGGAGCTGATTTTTACGGGTGATTTTATAGTGGCCAAAATAAAAATGTGGCCATGGCAAAATAAGTCGATATCAACCATCTATTCTCAAAACTTAATCTAAACCCTTAAACGGTTTGACTCTAAAAAAATCACTAAAAAACTATTAAAAAAAAATTAAAAAAATCTTAAGCTCTCCCAAATTCCTTAACAATTGTCTTACTTTGCATCTTCTTTGGGAACCTCTTAGGAAGACGTAGAGGGGAGAGGAGGGAGGGTGGGGCCGGCGGTAGGAGGCTGGGCTCCGACAGGGGAGGGTGGGTTCAGGCGAGGGAGGGCGGGGCTGGTTGAGGGTGGGCGCCGGTGGGGTATGCGCGGCTAGGCGCAGGTGGGGGAGGGTTGGGCTGGGCGCCGGTGGGGTAGGGCGGGGCTGAGTGGTGTCAGAAGATGGTGGGGACAATAGAGTAAGATGGTGTTTGGTAGTGAAGGGGAAGAGAGGAAGGGTAAT
>CAAKMY010041109.1:9409-23961 GCA_901111285.1 Corrigiola litoralis
ACCGAGGATTTGACATAGTACTTTTCATTGAAAACCAAATCAATCTAATTTATTTCGTACCCTTTGCTCAATCAGAAAGTGGGCCAAATTCTGCCGGATCAAACGTATGAGACTTAAAGAATTACGGAAGGAATCCAATTGCGTTGAAGTAATTGAACAAGGAGACTTATGAGGTGAAAATCTCATGTACGGTTGTGTAGAGTGGCAGTGAGGGTGACTTATCTGTCAACTTTTCCACTATCACCACATTCTTAGGTTATTCCATGAACAACTTGTCAAAACTTAAAATGTATTAATCGATTAAACAATAAATTGATCAAACCACATCATGTTTTTCTTTTCTGTAGACAAAATGTGACTGATACAAATTGTGTAATTGTGTAAGCCTGTAAGGACTCTCAATTATAAGGCTGTGGACTCCTATACTTCTTTGCCCATACATGTTTCCCTTTGACCTTAAACTTAGCTGTAGTCCTACCTCTAAGGATCATGTCTATGGTCTCGACATCCCGCATAATTACCTTGGCATATATAACTTGCTTACGATGCTGAGTATGTGGCATATCCACGAGCTGTACACAATTCCCAAAGTTTGCTGTAAAGACGTCTCTCACCTCTTCTCCAGTCACGAAAGAGCCACGGGAGAATGTTACGTACAAACTCCTGTCCTCTTCATCCACAAAATTTTGGAAATACCATGGCAAAGTATCTGTGTTAAGGACATGATCCATAGGCCAATTATGAAAATTGATAGAACCAAAAATTGGATCTGGAAATCCAGGAATAATGAAGGGTTTGTATAGATAAAATTCAACATGAGAACCATATAGGATCTTGAATGAGAGATCGAGCAAGACCCGAGAGCAAGTAGTACTAAGAAATCTTTTTATACCATTGATGGCTGTGTATTTGTATTGGTAGAGTGATTTTATAGGTATGTTTAAGCCTAAAGGGTTACTAGTAACTGGAAGTTCGATGCGATGATTGAAAAATGAATCTGATGACAGGAAATTGATGTAGTTTGCTGCTTCCCAGATCGTCATTTCTACATCATCAATGTCAACATACATTAACAATTTTGAGATGAGAAAGTGATCGTTATTTTTTTCTCCTAGCCAAAACATGAATGCTGTTATCAGAAGTGACATTCTTAAGTCATATGCAAAGAATCCTATGAGTGATAGAAAGAAAAGACGATTTTTATGATGGAATTCACAAAAACATTTAGTAGTTGTTGAGGCCATAACAGAGTTGGCTAGTTGACACGACATAGCAAAACACAGGACACTTGAATATTGAAGGGGAAGGAAGTTGGTTACATATTGATGGCTCTTCACGGTCGCTTCTATTTATAAAAGAAACGATACATCTCTACATGGAAATTAGAATCCAGATTGTAATTTGGAACTTAAAAAAAAAAAAAAAACCTATGTGCTACATTCTCAAACAATTATTTTGATTTTTTAAGCAATTAAAAAAAAAAAATCTTTTTGTTGACTATTTCACTCCTCAAAGCAACATTGATTCATTTCAGTTTTTTTTTGAAATTTTATCAGAAAACGTATTATATTTAATTACAATTATCATTTTTGATTTGAAGGAATCATGACTTGTTTAATTTTTGAGAACTTTATTTTATATATTGGGTAATTGCAATTTAGTTTATAATTATGACATTTATCTACATTAGATTGCTAATCTTAGCCTAAGAAAGGGCATGCATCTATTCTATGCCATCACTAATTGCACATAAAAGCTGAAAGTTTTTGATAGTAGACTAGAGTCTAGAGCCAAACATTCCTTGCTAGTTGTTAAATGGTATTAATGGTAGAATTGAGCCTTTCGGAGTTCCAAGTCTTATATAAATTACATGAACATTAGTATGAACATAACAGAAACTTTTTATGCCAACTAGTAAATATAGTCATCAATATCCCAAAGAATTATTTATCTCTAAATCTAAAATAGTTATCAAATTTCCACTTCTTTACAGTGTGGGAGTTGAATCTAGATCAGATTTGGGTGTGCAAGTACAATTCTGGTACCAAATCTGGTTTACTCTATAAAATTATATGTTTCCTTCTATTTTTGATTTACATGATTTTTATCTATATGTATTCATCATGAGAGTATAGATGGAAATATTAATTTTTGTTTTATTACTTAGACAAATTAGGTAATCGCCAAAAGGTCAAATTCTAATTAATATGAAGAAAATTTACTAACTTTAACCTTGAATTTCATTTGTTGAAGTTATGGTCATATATATATAATAATTTAAATTGTGAGGTGAAGGAGGATAGTTTCATAACTATTGCTAAAGGTGGACTTAAGAGCACCACCAACGGTCGATTTTAGGCCCCGTTCGTTGTTGACGAAGTTTCGTGGGCTAGTTTGTCCAGAAATGGACGTTCATTTGTCGAAGACGAACGACCTTCGTTCGTAGTTCGAAACCGCGTCTGGAGCAAAACATAGGAAGGAAAAAAAAAGGGGAGGGGGTAAATAGGAGGTCTGTTGTGCTTGTAGGGGACATGAGAAGATAAATGAAGGGATGAGGGAAACACACGTGAAATCGAGTGGGGAAGGGAAAAGTCGTGTGGGGACCAAGGAAAAGTTGGGAAACGTTTTACAAACTTCTTTTTTGTTTTCTTTATTTAAAAGTTTGTGACAATTGACCCAATAAAACATGACAACTTGACAAGTGTCCTATGCATCTTTCTTTTTGTCCAATTTTCTTTTTCAACATTCTATATTTAACCAATAATTAATCAAAAAAATTTAAAAAATCTTACAAAAATTACAAAAAGTTATATAACTGTCATATTATTTTTACTTATTTAGTTTTTTTTTTTTTTATCAATATTTGTCTAGATCATATTCATTATCAATTTAGTAATTGGTAGAAAATTGTAGTGTATTTGATGGTAGAAGAATAAATTATAGAGTGAATGGATTGCGGGTCCCATTTAAGAACTTGGGTTCAGTTTGTCCAGAGTTTTTTAGTTCTTGAAATTTAAAGTAAGTGGAAGTCTGATGTGGCATCTTAAGAACTCAAATATCAGTTTGTCCACTGCCGATGCTCTAAGAATCCTTGAGGTTTCTCGAAATTCTCAGAGCATCCTAAATTATGAACACAACTCCTTTTTAGCACTCTCACTCTCTCTCTCTCTCGTGTATTGTCTGAAAACCTCCAAATTTTATACCTTGAATGCTAATTAAATATACGCACTTTTAACAAAGTTACAAATTTATTATATCACTATTGAAAGCAAAACTAGAGATATGGAAAAGAGCCTGAAATAATGTACAACACATGCTTGTGTTTCATAACAAATTTTCGAGACATTAAAACGAAACAGCAAGAAACACATAACAAATCAATATCATACCCTTCCCTGCTGTCGCCTTGCTGAGCAAACATCTGCATACAAGCAGCCTCTTCAAATCCTTTGTTCTGTCTTTGCCTGTCCCACATGAAGTTCTTACAAGATTTCCTTTTATCACGCCATCTTCATTGACATATGTGAAGCTCATCCGAGAGAAGACCCCTGTATTTTGAATGCAGGTACCTTGCTGATATTAGACATTCAGTAGTGGGAACTTGTCCTGTTTCCTTTGTGTTGACCAATCTTTTTTCCTCTCCCTATTGTGGTCGTTTTAGGCCATTACTCAAATTAAGGCAACAAAATTAGAGTAGAGACCAAGATTTATGTTCTACGGGGATTGGGTTGAAAATTGCTGGTGTACTGATGGAGGACCCAGTTTTTATCTTGTTGTATTCAGTCAAAAAATACCAAGGCATCTCCTGAATTACAATAGACTTGTGATTGCAATTTAGATTCTCTGGTCCATCTTGCAAGCCTGCCTGAAATTTTGTTAGTTGATCTACCCTTTTACCCAGCACCAAATGTGGGAATCCTTTCCACTTCAACTACGCTCTTTTTTCGTGTTGACAAACAGTGCATTGTTGATGAGATGGTCAAATCTAAGATTGCTCTGAACACTCTTGTATTTTTTATTTTATCAATAAATTTTTTAAATTTAAATTGCCAGATGAGAACAGTTTTCTGCTTGTTTTCTCCAATGTTTTCCGATAAATGACCTAGCTCTTATATATGTATGTGACTAATTGGACTATATATCTTTCTGCAGGCATGTTTGTTGTGGATAATCACAGCTGTACACTTGGGACGTCGACGAGAACAACTTGTAAAGCTATCCGCTTTTGCTGAGAATTCAGATCACTCTGAAGTTGATAATAGATGACATGTATATTGCTGATCGTAAATTAGATCTGACTTGAGTCTATACAGCAACCCCTTACTGAAGCATAGCATACAAATTTCTTTTTGCGCCCAACCATTAGTAGTGGAAACTAGAGATACTGGCTCGTTTAGTACACTGTAATTAACGCTGTAATGTAATTACAATTACAGAGTACAATATTGCCATGTTTGGTTGCCAACAAGCTCTATTATTTCTTTTTCTCTGCAATGGTTATTACATCTCCTCTGCAAAGGTCATTACATCAAGCGTTGTATTCATGATTGAACAGCTTTTACCTAAACATACTGGTTGTTGCAGTAGGTTGCCTTTCCATTATCAAGCGTAAATTCCACAAATGGGTGTCGTTCCATCATCTTTCTCACTCCTTTTCCCACCTCTAAACTCAATGCTGATAGAGTCTCGAGTGTTCCTACTCTCTGACCTCTATTCTGCAGTGCACATAAGCTGTCTCGATTATCAGTTTTTTCACTTTTCTTTTTACCCTTATTGACGCTAATCCAGATTCAAGCTCCTCCAGCCTAAAATTGGCGGAAAGAGAGAACGTGGAGAATATAAGAGTAAAAGGACGAGAGAATCTTATATTCAGCTTTGTCAAAAAATTTAAAAAACGAGGAGAGAATCTAAATAAGGAAACATGCTTGTTAATTATTATACCTATTGTCGATAATATAGTAATTCTTTCAGCTTAACTTGGCAATGGAATTGTGATTCAACTGCAGTACCTACGTTTGATATCACTACACCACTAATACATTATATGTAGTCAAACGGTACCATAGTCCTAAACAACAACTACTATAGTTTGCGATGTACTCTCTCTGTTCTACCTATCTTGCCCCATCTCTCCAAAAGCATATAGATAATTTCAACAAAATGGAGCGTATCTAGTGGGAGTGTGGGACGGAGGGAGTACCTTTTGGCATGCAACTGGTCGACCCATTCCATGGGCACTCGTTTACACGCCGTAGAAAAGTCATAAGCCCCTTTTCTTGATCGGAGCAAGCTGTCTTGATGAAGGGTATCACCTAAACATCGAATTCTCCGCATCCCCACTATGACTTAAGGAGGGGCAGTCAGTCAATTCAAACAGGGGAAAGGGAGAGGGGGGGGGGGGGGTGTGGCATCTCCGCCTCCTCCAAGGAAAGCTCTTCTTCAGGTAAAAACTCAGTACTATTTATGCAATCACATTCTCTGTAACAGACTAACAGTTGAGTGAATATCTATTCTAAATGTATAGCCGGGGTTAATCATCTCAATGTAGCATTTAATTATACAAACAACATGAAAAAAGAATTACTCTTATCAATCATCCTCTTGCAGTTGCCAGCACTTGTCATAACATGGTACATGCCGAGCTAAATTACACATGCTTGAACTTCTGCAGCTACTAGCCTACTACATTTCAAGCAACATGCCTGTGCGGTGGCTGTAGAGGACCTCCATATAGTTTTTCTCAGCCATAGCACATTAGTCAATATGAATACTTTCTAGTAACACTTTTCGGCTAATGCTCTATCACTCCTGAAATTCAAAAAATGATCAAGCATTCAGGAAAGAAAACAAAGGACCAGTAATATTTAGTTTTTTCTATAATCAAGCATGGTAGGAGACTTGGAGTTCTAAGGAGATTGTTACTGGTAACTAGTACAAAATATTAGTGGACACAATGTCAACCATTTTTATCATACCCAAAGACTTGCTGTCTAACAACTCCTATAGGGTGAGAGGAATTAGACTTACGTAGCTGAACAAATTGTTCAGATATGTCTTAAGTTCTGAGAAAACAATTGCAGTAAGTTGCTCATTGCCTTGACCCAATCACAACTTAAGGCACGCCTCCCAGAAACGGGGGTCTAATTCGGAACAAATGAGTTTCTCTTCTCATTGGTTCTAGTCCAGTCCCTCCAAGTTTTCTTCAGGGCACAAAGCGGGGAGAAGTGAAAGAAGTTGTGGCCATGTACACCACCCTGACAAAGATGGAGTTGAGGAAGGGGGTGGGGGGGAGAGGGAGGTGGGACTGAGAAAGAACCAGAGAATGTATCACCAATGTGAGCCATTTTCAAGCATATCTGAAAATTTCAAGTAGCTGACAAGACAAGCTCATCAAGCAAGTAATTAAGTACGGAGTAGATTCTAACTGGCACTTGGACATTTAAAACGATCCCTAGAAAAGAAGTCCATGGAAATGGGCAGCAAGTTTCCAAGCAATTTCCATTGAAACAAGGCAAGGTCATCGAATAATTAGAGCGTATAGAAACGGAAAAGATACCACATTGTGTCATGTACTCATGTCCCACGGAGGGCACGGACTCGTTCCTGAATCAGCTTCCGTTCCCAATCTGCTACATCCTCAAAAGCATTCTCCGGAAGAGACTCAAATGGCTCCTTCCATGGGTCATTTTTAGCCAGATCATAAGTAGCAGCACGTATTGCACTTTTATTCGGTCCACAAGGTCTTTTTGAAGTAAGATGATCATATGCCGTCTTCAACTGATCCATATGTAACATCAGAAGAAAATAATTAACCCCAAACGAAAACCTGGCAAGAAATCTCAATCTCGGTTTAACTGCCTAGCAAGTGACAAAGTTAAAAAAGGTTCCCGGATTTCACTATTAAACGTAACACACACAGGAAAAACAGTGAATCTTGAAGCTAAACATACAAGAATTTGACGACTTACATTCATGCCACAGAACCAGAACATATAAGCGATTGCAACAGCAGGTGCTCTTCCCAGTCCAGCAGTACAATGAACATATACTTTTCCTTTACCCTCTGAAATTGCCCATTCCAATGATGAAACAGCTCTAGGCAACTCGTTTCTTAAGGAATTCGGATCAAAATCCTTTGCCTATCATATTATATATAAGATCAGGAAGTTAGAGCTTAGAGAGGCTACAGAGCTAAAGAAGCAGCTTTGTGGCCCTGTCAACTTCATATGTGAGTGACAGAGTAAGGTCTGAAAGGGCTTACAGGCCTTCTCATGTGACGAATTCCAACTGATTCACATTTCTTCAATATGGAACTGATGTCGATTCCCCAATATTCAATATCCTTGTCTTGCTGCAAGTTTAAGATGTATGCCACATTTTCATTCTGTTTTAGATGTTCAATATCTTCTGGCTTTTGAGGCTGTGACCCCACTATCAAATTATCAAGTATCAAAGTGTAGTTCATTCCTAGACAATAAAGATAGATATCAGATTATTCAACAATCTCAGACTGGGTTCAAAGAACTTGCGGCCAAAACTATAAAGCGAAATATCTTCCAGTAACAGAGAAGGCAGAAATTTACAGCTCGTGGATGTCTAAGTAAGAAGAATAACATATAAGCATCCCCATTAGTCCTCACAGGGTAAGGCTAAGTTCAGCTTGGACCTTCCTGGTTTTGACAGGGTCTGTGCTAGGCGGTAGTCAACGTCATTGATGTTACTTATCAATCTGTCAATGTTTTACCGAATAACAAATTGCTCTTGGACCTAGATATTTGTTTCATTGCCATAGAAAAACTTTTCAAAATTATGATATTGAAACACTTCAATTATGATTCTATACAAAATTATGCGCATAATTATAGAAGCGAGAAATACAGTGTCAGTGATAGATAGCATTTGATGTGTTCGTCGAAGCTATGAGAGCTAATTGCACAGTGCTGTAACACTCCTGTAACAATCACTACTAGTGTCAACTGTCAAGTCCTGATTAGCTATGGGTGAGGCTGTGTATATTAACTTTCCTTGACTACGCCAACGGCAAGGCAGCTGCTGGTAGGTGGATATAGCCGTGAAGGTTGAGCACAATCTAATTATCATGCTCCCCTCATTCAAATTACTTCCAAGCTAAATGATTATATGTTACAGTGTAATGAGTTCTCATCTACAATCCACCAATGGATAATCACACAACCTTCCCTATTCAGCTTTCAAGTCCCCTTCACAGCTCCTCTTTCCAGCACTTCTAAGCTACTCTTTGTCAAAGAGATAAAACTTAATTAATCCAAACCACTTACATTCTCAACGCGGTATGGTTTCTTTATGCCAATAAGATAAGCATGATTAATCAGACTACTATAATCCTAAAGTGGCTTCTTACCTCACAAAGCTCCAATATGCAATTTACTGAGATAAAAAGTCTGGGAAAGAGATAAAAGAAGGAAACCACTATGGATCAAAAGGTTGAAAAGTAGGCAATAAGAACTAAGAAGATCCAAAGTAATCTAACCTCACATAACAAAATGATTACATATAGCTCACAATCAAGATACAACGTGTATTACAACTGGAAAACAAAGGCATTCCTTTTTCTACTATTATAAGCAAAGAAAATCATAGTAAAAAGCAAACAATATCTGATTCTTCCTCAAACTTTTCACCCCAACTATTTCATTTTATCAAATATAGAAAGAACCCATATCAATGTAAGCAATGCAAGTCAAACCTACACCAGAATTTCTTTACCAACTAGTAACACATGGTATGACTAAATTAAAGAGACATAAAATAAAGGGCTACCAAAACATACCAAGATCATGATGGTACTCATATGGGTTTCTCATCATCCTCTTCATAGCTGTGTTATACTCTTCCACATTATTATTCTTTGATTTTGTGACTGTAGAGCTACTTGATGACTTTTCATCATTTCCATCACCAGATAATGTACAACAAATCCTAGTCTTTGACATAGAAGTTGCAACTTTCCACTGAGGAAGGGAAATACTATTAACAAACCTGTTTTTCATGCCATTTTCATGAGATGGTATTGTTTGCATCAAAGATAAGCATGTGTTTCCAAGAGCAGTCATTTTTACTGTACCTCTCCTCACTCTCAGGAGTCAGGACTACAGTACACTAAGCGAACTCTCAATTAGTTTATAGATTTGCTGTTTGTTTGACCACATAAAGAAACCACTTTTTGTGACTTACAAGTTACAAGTCCTTACTATTTTGTGCACTTTTTCCAACAATTTTGTGATCCTAATAATTGGAACTAATGACATGACCACGTGTTTGGTTTGGCCGCATGTTTGGGTGGTGCCTGCAAGTTCTAGGTCCATGTCACTAACTCACTATTCACTATTCACTATTCACTACGTAGTAGTAGTAGTATTCAGTTATTCACTACTACCCCGTAGTAGTCACCTCACCTTGCTAAGAGAGTGGGCCAACTTACAAATTTGCGGAGCTCCTTGGATTACATTTTTTCCTTTTTGTTTACTTTTTTCATTTGCTAAACACGTAATATATTTGGACTATGGACATTCTCCCCCACCTCCATAGACGCTTACTTTGACAGCAAACACTTAAAAAAGTGAGTACTCTATAATTACACAATTACACTCCTAATAGAACACTCAATAGACAGTACTTGTAGCTAACTGCCTAACTCTGGACCATATGTCACATTGCATATGGAATTATGGAGCCGAGGCTCCTTCACGCTTACTAAGCAAAAAAAAAAAAAAAAAAAAAAAGCTAAAACATGGCAAGCTGATTTGAAAACATAACACGTAGGAGTATTGGCTATGCACATATTTATATACTACGATGTTGCTATCGAAAACAAACGATGTTGGCGAAATATCTAAAACAAGATTCAACTTTGTCCAGCAAAACAGAAAGAATAATCAAAGGAAGTGGTTATCTTTCTTAGTCATATTCCTAGTTTTTATGTGCCATACGCGTTGGTTTGATTCATGTGTCTAATGTCTAGCCACTTGAAGAAAGTACTCCTTTTTCAAGGGATAAGAAACCCAATCAGCCATTCCTAGTCTTTTCCAATCTTTAGAAAAACAAAGACGGTTCATTCGATCATCCATGTTAGTCCAAAATATCATAAACGTAAATATAATGTTTTGGTGGCAATTAAACTATGCTAAAGCTGATAATTACATCACAAACAATCATGAAAGCATATAGAAACAAAAGCTAAATATCTAGGTTCCAGCTTGGAACTTCTAATCAACAATTACCCGAAAAGTGATGTGGTAATAGTTGGACACATTATGCGGGCACCATGTCCAAGTATACATTGTTGGGATAACATGTTGCCAAGAATATGTTCTCTTTTCTATCTATTGCTTTGTCCTCAAATTCTATTCGCTAAACTATGATATATATGCATCAAGGAGAATGTAGCGATCGTTCGCTATTCATTTCTTATTCCTTCTCTCTATCACCTTTTCCTTCAACAGAATAACAGTACTTTTAATCCATTATTGGAGCGAATCGATTATTTTTTTTGTTTGATTTTTTCTATATGGAGTGTAGTTGCTAACATCACTAGATTGTATAATCATCAACGACATGATAAGGTTTTAATAATTCATCCTACAATTTGTGTATGATTAAATTTAAATTTACTCACTGCAATTTGGAGGTAGAAAAAGCCCATATTTTTCATTTTGTGTATAACAGAATGCATTGCTTCAAATTTCCACCTAAGATAAAATTGGGGAATTGGGAATGTCATTGACATAATACAAAACTCGATCATTGTCACCGATAATATTAGACAGTTTTATACAAGACTTAGCCTTTAAACAACAAAAAGGTTACTGACTAGTGAGCAAATGACTAGGTGATTTAGTTGCAAACTTGCAACGTGCCAACGTCCATATTGTTAGGGAATCCTGATGTTAAATGCTTGTCAAAAGGTTCTTATATTGAGTTGTCCAAACATGTAAAGATATTCTTTCATCAACACTTAAATCATATTCAAAGATGTAGACATTTAAACATTAGCTCCAAGTACATTTTAGCTACCAATAAGCTAAGAGATACCTGCGAAGCACTTAATGTAACAAGGCCAAGTGTTTGGCTTTTGTAGGCAATGCCCCACTTATGAAGCGTGTAAACCTCATGTATTTATCTTGGTTTGCTTTTCCTACCATTATCCTTTCCATGATATTAAGTGAATTGTGTTATACTATTAGATACTTAAATACAATGATTTAGATGATTAAGTATAGTTAATTGCCTCTTTAATTTGTTGGCCACACATGTGGATGATTGGATACATCATCATAGCAATAGATGTTGATTCTTCACTTCGGTTTCCAGCTAAGCAGCTATGTGCATCTGATCCTTGAGCAAATCGTTTTGGTCACTTGAACTTTGAAAGGGGTAAAAGCAGCGGATAAGTCATGGACTTAATGACCACCTATCCAAAGGACCAGATAGTACAACATTTATGGCCTTGGCTTTCTCAGTAGTTGAGTGGGACGAGTAATTGAGTTGCATAATTTGCACGAAATGCATGTATGAAGGCCCAGAAAGTTGGAGGCCAACATGTGACAGGAGCATCCGGAGCATTACTATACTAAACCACTTTGAGTCTTTGACCTCTTCACGAAAAGATCATACGGCACTACGTAGTACACTAGTTAGAGAAACTCAGCGTTAGACGTTTGTTCCAACCAGAAAAATGAGATCGCGCCACCGAATCCAATAAGTGTTAACTAGAAGGCAATTTTTCTTCCAACCAGTAACCAAATATCCCCACCATCTCAAATCTACTATTCGATATAATCCGTATATGTTTACTGTTCATCGAGAAATCATTAAGTAGAAATTAGTTTGAAACTCGTCTTAATCAATAAGAAAGAAAGCTTTTATGCATGGTCTGAAGTTCTGAACTATCTAATATGAATCCGTTAATCTAAGACCACCTCAAGAAGAAAAATTGAAAATATACACTCCTTGCCTGAAGTCAAAGAAGCCTTAGTTGTAATGCTATATTGCTAATTTGCTATGGCCTATGTGCACCAGGAAAACAGCTATTTGGTCAAAGAGCACAGATTAATTATCATATGCCACCAATAATTTATCGTATATACAGAAAACGAAGGCAATTCAACATAATAGAGTGAATCCTCAAACTCTACCAAATAAACAAACAAGCTACGGAGTAAGAAGAGAATATACTTTCAAAAAGTCTTCCTTTACCACCACCTCACAAAAAGAAAGTATTTACATTTGTCCCCCTACGCCTCCATTACAACGAAATTTTAAGAAAACCAAAAAATTAAAAAGAACAAAGAAAAAAGAATTACATGTACTCTGTGACTGCTAGTCTGCTACTATACCTCAACTTCTTTAATGCTTCCGTCTACATTACCACTACCGATACCATTATTACTAGTAGTAGTGCCATTAAGCTGAACCCCATCATGTTCATTCCCACCACTAATACTTTTGCGCCTTGGCTCCCCAACTATACCAAATTTGCTAAGGAGCTCCCAACCCCAATCCCAAAGATGTAACACAACGTATGTCCCAATTCCTCCGATTAAACCATATGCTATAGAATATGTCAATGGCATCAATATTAACGTAACAAAGGCTGGAATTGCTTCTCTCATATCATTCCAATCAATCTCAAGCACTGACTTCATCATTAAAACTCCTACCAAGATCAATGGTGGTCCAACTGCCCATGCTGGAATTGAGGCTAGTAACGGCGTTATGAACAACGCTAGGAAAAAATACGCGGCTGCTGTTAACGCCGTTAACCCCGTCCTCCCGCCTTCACGGATCCCCGTGGAGGACTCAATAAACGCCGTGACGGGTGAGGTCCCTAAGAGGGACCCCACCACGATCGCAGTGGCGTCAGACATGAAGGCAAAATATTGGCCTTCGAAATCCCCATTTTGATCAACGAAACCTGCAAAACGTGCCATAGAGTAGAGGGTACCCGTAGTGTCCAATATGTCCACGTACAAGAAAGTAATAAGTGCAACCCAAAATGGACCTTTTGTAATCCCCTTAAATGAAAGAGCTCCAGCTGTACTCTTGATCGTGTGAATATCAACTACCTTCTTGAAGTACTCAAAAGCGGCATCCCCCGCTTCAGTATGGGGGAATTCAGTGACGTTGGTGTTCCTGAACCATGACACGACCGTAACAAATACAATACCGTATATCATAGCACCTTTAATGTTTTTAACGAGGCAGTAAGCTATGATCACGAACCCAACTATCCCTAACCAAAATGTAGGACTCTCCATACGATGGTTCAAACATAAAATATTATCCGTCACGGCCCCACCGGGTAGGAGCGAAACGGTCCCGTTTAACGACGTTACAACGGGAGCGAGTGCGACTCTGGATGCACTCGGGCACGCCCCGAGTGACAACAGAGTCGACCCGCTAAACCCGACTAACCCAATCCCTTGGTTATTTTGCAACCCGATGAATGCCAAAAATAACCCGATCCCAGCCGAGGACGAAATCCGGACCGGTTTAGGCACCAATTTAGCGAACCGGGTCCGTAACCCGACAGCCGAAATAGCTAAAAAGATCAAACCTTCAACAAAAACCGCAGCAAGGGCACTTTGGTAAGAGATATTTCCAGACCCATGAAAGCCAACAACAGTGTACGCAAAATATGCATTTGTCCCCATGCCAGGTGCCAATGCGAGGGGTAAATTTGCGAAAAGGCCCATGATCACACACCCTATTAACGACGATGCCACTGTGGCCACAATAAGGTCTTTACGTATCTTGCCTAAGCATGCAGTGTAGCCAGGGTTAACGGGGTCAAACTTGCATGAGTCATCTGGTGTGATGACGTGGCGTGTGGGGCCAGTACAGTTGGAGACCGCAAAGGTGGGGTCAGAGCATAGTGGGATACAGTCAGCAACTGAGCAGGTCCCACCAGAGTCTGACAAGATTGAGGCGTTGACAGCTAGGATGTAGGCCATGGTTAGAAACGTGGCGGTACCGGCTCGAATTTCGGTGGTAAAGGTCGACTTGCGCTCCGTGAGCTTAAAGTACTTCCCCACTCGGCTGTGCGCCACTCTGGCGTTCAGCCGAGTGAGGGTAGAAGGATTTGAGTTCGGGAGCGAAATTACGGATTCTAAGTCCGTCATTTTTGTGAAATGTACTTAGAAAAGAGTAATGAGCTTTTTTGTTGTGTGTAAATGGGAATTTGTGATGAGAGGAGTATATATGAGAGGAGAAGAGGCTACGAATGATGGTGAAATGAGAGGATGGTGGAGAGATTCCGTGTTAAATGGGATCTTTTTGTTGATTAAGGGGAAAGTATTCTCGTTATTTAGTTGGGATTAGCTGATTTTTGTTTTTTGCATTTCACACTTTGACTTCTTCTTAATCATTTTTTTTTTTTTTTTACGAATAATCTCTTTTCCTCCTACGAATGGATAGCAAGGTTTTTTGTTTTTTTTTTTAAAATGTGGGAACGCGCAACCGCTATCTTTGGTGCACTCTATGTAAACCCGCGAAACATGCGCAATAGCATGCAA
>CAAKMY010041116.1:0-14285 GCA_901111285.1 Corrigiola litoralis
TATTGACATTAATTTTTCCTAATTATTAAGGAACTTTTATGGAAGAGAAATTCTTGAAACAATGCCCCCCCCCCCCTTTTTTTTTTTTTAAATGCACACCAAAATGATAGAGTAGGCAAAAAGCAGTTTAAGAGAGAAAACAGGGAGGTAAAAGAAATTATATGTTTGGTGTCGTATAATGTTCCATGGTACCACTGCAACCGAAACGCTCCATGCTACCACCCATATTGAAACTCTGATAGACCTTCTCTCAATGAGTGATGGTGATCAATCAATTGAAGCATTGTGAGTTGTGACCATTTCACCCTCTCTTTCTAAATCCTGCGCCTCAGCTGTAGTGAGCTATGGAGTCACTCAGCCCCATTCCAATTTAAGCAAAACTAAATAATACCATTGCTGTAGTCTGTCTACCCTTTGTGGCCTCCTGATCCACTTTTCAGTTGTGTTGTGTTGTCTATTCTATCTTTGACTACTTTCTGTTGCTGGTTCGCTCACAATTATGCTGGTGTCTCATGCTGCATTCTGTTGTCAAACAATCTTCTTTGCAAGCCAGAAACAGTGACTTGCAGTTTTTATGCAGACTTGGAACCTAGTGTGCATTATGTAACGCTTTTAATTTGTTTCTATCTCTTAGGACAATCTGTTCATTTAGCAAACGTTGTCTGTTTCCTTTACTAATTAAACTGGGATCAATGATGGTCATGTTTGTTAAAATTGATATTGGCAGGTTATCCAAATGCATGCTTTTGGCTACTTTTTGGTGTTTGTTGTGCCGTCTGTGCTTGCTGCAATGAACTTGATGTGGTTTGGAAAGATCCTGAAGGGATTGAAGAAGACGTTAGCAAAACGACAATGACGGGCTCCATTTTGCATTTCAGTGGCGTGCATCACATTTTTATAGGAACCTTTTTTTTGGTGTAAAAATGGTGGGTTGGGAATGTGGGGAAGGTGATAGGAACTTCCAAGTTCACAGATATATGAAAGGATTGGTTGTAAATAGCCTTACTTCCGTACCTCAGGTATTGTGTACTTGCAGCAGCACAATGAAAAGTATATTAAGTTCATACTCACACTAAGCATGGTTGCTTTTGAATTCCACTGCTTCCCTCGTCCCCCAGGCTCTAGCTAACTTATGTTGAAGACTGGAAGGCAATGACCTTTTTTCTCCCTTGTTTTTCACATCCACAAGTTTTCTACTTTATCAACGTTGGTGACAATTTTATTCCAGTTATGGTCTAAAATGAATCCACAAAGTCGAAATAAGAATCGAATTCCACATTTCATAATAAAGGTGAAAATGACACAATTATGCAATATTCCAATTCTTACATAATGTCATTACTAATGGAATCATTGAAGATTACGAAGATGATGCCATGTATAAAATAGCATGCTTTCTTTGGTAACCCATTAAGATGGATTATGCAACAGATATACAAGGGCACATATGCTAGGGTTTGTGTTGTGATTGACCTTTCAATAATGATAATATGTTGAATATGAAAACCTTCACATGATATGTTTTTCTTCTCGTAATATTAGTCATTTAAAGAAATTGTATTATAGGAGCATCCAAAGTATGTCATGATCAGTCGACACCATGTTGAACCCGAACTCACTAAAAGTATTTGTGCAAATCATACAGATAAGAACCTAAAAAATAATTAATTATGACAAAAATACAGGACTTTATCTCCACGAATATGACGGTAAGGAGGCAATAATTTAAGACAGTCGACAATACTCAAAACAAGCATAACATTGCGAAAAATCAAACATGAAAAGACAAAATTAGGTGAACATTTTTCCCCATGTCCTCAATATTATGATTATCACCATCATTGTGATGCAATTTATTAATTTGAAAAACCTTCGAGTTATTTATCATCACTTTTCTTCTTTCTTCGTCAAAGAAGATGACATAAGGAAGAAAGTTTTGTGGCCGATGAGAGTTCTGAAACTATTACTTAGGTGGCTTGAAACCCTCTAACAATAGAGGTAAGTTATTTGAAGTAGAAGTTTAAACTGGTCTAGTTTCTTTCTTTTTACAAATATAACATACAACCAAATAACATGGGGAATTTTTTGATTACATTTTTTTGGGAAATCTTGTAATGATTTTGTTAGAGTCAAACATTTCAATGGCTGAGTATCATTTTTGACAATAAATGGTTTACATTAACATTAACAGCAATGCCTACATTGTTTGTGGTCAGTGAAGAATCATCCTACTTTTACCCGCTCAGTTTATGAAATGTTGTCCACCGTATTTCTCCTTTTTTCATGAACAAGGGTCTCTTGGTGGTGATTTCGTAGTAAACCTCACCTATACCCCTTCTGACGAACAAGGCTTTTGCCGGTGGTGGTTTCACGGTAAATGCAAAATGCTTGGGGGGGGGGGGGGAGTAAAACTGTGCGTAACAAAACCGTGGTGAAGGGCCAAAATTGGATGTCAAATTAATCAACAAACAGATGACAAATCATTATGAACCGAATTGACAGTTAATAGACTAGTGTTCCCTCAATGTAACTCAAATTGAAAGCTACTCATAAATCTACAGAAGCCTACAGAAAACCATCAGGCTACAGCTATAGGTACAACAACAGGATCAATGGACTGGAGACCCCCAGAACAGAAAAGACAGGCAACTCTTACGCACATTAAGGCATAATCCAAGAGCACCCGCAGAAACCTGAATATCAGCAGTCAATTTCTCCATAACATGCTTGCTGACTCGAGAAGATTACCGCGGGTCAAAAAAGCCAGGACCAGCTCGCGATAGAAGCTCTTTTCCAGCATCCTTTCCCATCAGAACCATATCTTCGAAGGTATATGGCCCCTTCCGAGAGGTCTCTATTACTGCAAGGAACAAAGGAGTAAAAAATGGCATTAGAGTAAAAATTCAAATGATGCAGAAAGCTATGGGGTACATAAAATTTACTGGCTTATGAGTGAACATAGTTTGTACCTTGCTTCCCATCAGTAGAAGCGACAAGCCCTCTGAAAAAACAGTCCCCGTTTTCATCTCTGGAAGCATATCCAGCAATAGGGGTGCGGCAAGACCCATCTAAAGTCTCAAGGAAAGCTCTCTCACAAGATATTGCTAATCTAGTTTCCTCGTGATTTAATGAGGATAGATAGCTCGCCTGGAAATTAACCAAAAAAAGGAATATTAATTCAGTAGTAGCAACTAGCAAGGCATGTTACACCGGGTGAATTGCCAGGTACCAACAACATTATCTACATGACCAGCACTTCAAAAAGATTAGCCAAAAAGAACTTATCGATAAAAAAACATGGACATCAAAATTATCAACCAACATGATAATATGCCTCCGTAGTACCAATATAATTGACACATTACATTTGACACAATGACGTAGATGGATTGATCATAAAATTAGGGAATGTATGGTTGACATCTCTAGGTATATACAGCTCATATCTTTACCTTGAAAAATGTACCGAGTCAATAAAAAGGAAAACACTCTGCCAAAAAGAAGAAAGATCATATTACATCTGAGCTCAAGGTTTGTTTTCCAAGCTTTGTTTCTGCAAACATGAACCAATGGTTTATGGTCTATATTATATACCAACATCCAGACCAAGAGGAACAAGTTTTCAAAGAGAATTTTCCATCAACAATAGAGCACTCAACAGTATAGAATCAATTGTGAACCAAAGTTTTTTTCTAGTTCAGGTAACAACCAGTGAACCAACTCACTAGAGAACTTTAGAATTAAACTTATTTGATTCCCTACCACATAAATAACATCCTAAAATAACATTATAAAAAAAAGGAATATATATAAATCATGAACTCGATAGATGTCATCACATTACATCGCTGTGAGTTCAAAACTTCATTTCTCATCAGGATATCAGTTTTAAGCAAAATTACTAAGTACACTGGATTGCCAAAAACATACTAGACTAACATGAATTCGATGAACATCTTAATCATTGAATTTTCTCTGTGGTACCATTTACAACTTTTTTTTAAAAAAATGGATTCACATATCCAACGTGACCAAGTTTAAGCATCTGAATCGCGTAGGCAATAAAAATTAAGCTGCCGAATGAATAAGCGTGTACAAAAGACTTGGCGTCCTACTACATGATTAAAAATGAAAAGATAAAAAGCAACAACATATTTTCATAGACTCACTAGACAAGCAATGCAGAAACCATACATACCATTTTTTCATCATCGTTTCGGCAAGCAATTCCAATTGCTCCTTGAGCAACAGCTGGAAGCATCTCATCAATTGAAAGAATCGAAGAAACATTTTCAGTCATACTTAAGCGCTTAAGTCCAGCCAACGCTAGTAGTGTTGCTTGTACCAATCCTTCATTAAGCTTTTTCAACCGTGTCTGTACATTTCCACGGAAGTTGTCTAGAACCTATGTAACAGCACAAACCCAGTCTAAATAAGAATTAAGAATTTATTTTACAATTCTGAAAACTTCACCTGGTAAATAGCACACCCATGGCAATAGAACAGATGTTACCAACAATATTATTCTAAGATACAACTGTTCACAATGAGTATGTCTGAGATATAAATACAGTAACAGAAGTACGTATTTTAAAGCAAAACAAATCAATACAATATGCAATTTCGGAAGTCAATCTGATCCACACATCAAACCCAAGTTCCAAATTGTAATATACAGTCGTTGTCACATCAAGCAACTAAAAAGACCCATCAAACAGATCTCAAGCAGGGTTATCAACTGAAGATCTACTCCAACAAACCAGACAAACCTATGTAACATGCAGATGATAAATTTTCTCCGAGAAGATAGGTACAAAAGGTCAAATCACTACTTACTACAATTTACACATCCAGTCCTTAATTTAAGCAACAATCTGATATCAACGACGCACTAAAGGTCAAATCACTACTTACTACAATTTACACATTCAGTCCTTAATTGAAGCAACAATTTGATTTCTACGATGCACTACTGTTTACACGTGACAATAGAAGATACTCCCATATCTTCGACCCAATGAATCAAACAACTCATAACTTCAATCGTTATAACACTAAGGATTTAAAGGCTACAGATGCAAGTCTACACTAAAACTATGGACCTTAAAGAACGATAAATAGACCTTTATATATAATGATTTAATTCCTGCTAACTATGAAGTCAACACTTGCTACATACAGACTAACTGGAAGGAAAAGTGGCCCACTTAATGTAAAAGTTACTATGACAGAAAGTACAACTATATATAAACATCAAACAGCGAACGTAATTCCATGCAACTCACAAGTCAGTCTAAAGAATGATGGAATCAAAAAACTTCTACAAATTTTACTTACATCAAGAGATGGATATCTGTGTAGTAATTGAGATTTCCTTCTCAGTGATGCAGTACCAACAACACTGCCAGCTGGCAGCTCCGCCAGAGAAGACACGGTTGTGGAAATAAAGGCATCCCGAACATCCTCACGCACAAGGTTACAAGGTAAAATTATCTTGTCTGGTAAATAAGTTGGAACATCCTTCATGGAGTGGACAGCAATATCAATATCATTATTCAAAAGGGCCTCATCTATTTCCTTTGTGAACAAACCCTTCCCACCAATGTCTGCAAGCGGTTGACTCAAAATTTTGTCACCTGTTGTTTTTATTATCACAATTTGAATGGCCCCCTCCTCTGCTAATTCCTCGTGCGCCGCAATAAGCTTTGCACGTGTTTCATGAGCTTGGGCAAGTGCTAATGGACTGTCCTACACATGGACAGAGCACATATAAATCCAGTAGAAAATTCGAGTAAGAATACTAATGAGGGAATGAGAATCTTCTCCTATAAAAAGATAAAAGATGGACATTAAATAAGCATACTACGACAAGGGGAAAATCAAAAAAGATTAACCGAATCAATCAGAGCGGCTAAAGCCTGCAGAACTACTGCATTACTAAAGGACCGGAACGCAGATACGATTCAGCTTTTAAGAGATGGCAATTCATAAATGCTCTAAGATCTGCATTTCTTTAGGAAACTGAAACAGTATATAAGAAAACCAGATACCAAACAATGCTTAGTAAGGAATGCGTTTGAGAAAGCTGGACGGTCTCAAAAATCTCTACAAACTATTTAAAGAAGCAATTTACAATTAATCACCCCCCTTATATCTGAATACTGCATCTAGATTCACACTGATTTATAAAATTAAAGCAGTCTACAAGAAAACCGTTATAAAATAATGTTTAAATGTAAGGAACGCTTTCATGGAAGCTAGACGATCTTAAAGTGATAACCGTATTCCATCTTCAATACACCAAACTAGACTGCATAATAGCAGCATCCTTATACAATTATTCACCCCCTTTTTTGGATAAGCAAATCCGATACTCCGCCTTCTTTTCCAGACATTCAAATTGCTCAATGTACACTATGCAATCATAAGATACCTGATACTCTGATTACCAATGAGCAAACCTAAATCATCAACAACGACAGGACAGCCTGCCTCGGTAGTGACACAGAATAAGCTCTATATCTGTGATCCTTAACTGTCGATTAGTGACACAAAGTGAGAAAAGTACCAAATTCTTAACCAGAACCCAAACATAAGTAAACGTCCGTTACATTATACGGCTCTCTTGTCCATAAACAGAGACAACATACATATTACTCTATATTAGACAAAAGGATAAACAGCACAATCATATACAAATCTAGAGCTCAAATCAGGGGAGGATCCAAGATTTAAAAATGGGGTTAGCGATTATATTAATTTTGCTATCTTTTCTACCATTCTTTACCATTTCTGACCATTTTCTACCTTTTTTTTTTTTTTTTTTACCTTTTTCTACCCCTCGCTACTAGCTCAAACAAACCCAATTGTCCACTGCTTATCCCAACTACGCCAAATACTTATTACATACTATTCATAAGCTACTATGATGATCAAATAAGCAAAAATGAAACTCACCCGAATCAATGATGATCAAATAAGCAAAAATGAAACTCACCCGAATCATCAACAATCACATAGACAGACACTCTTGGTACTGATACTCGAATCGCCTATAATCTATAAATCTATCATCCTTACCTCTCAATTACTAAAGATACAAGCTTACCTACTCTCCATCAAGCATATACTACAAGTCTTTAACTCAACAGACAAACCAACCTACTCTCTACCAAACACTCAAAAGAATCACACTTTTTTCAGCTTCTACACACTAACTTAACACATGAAAGACAATCACAAATTCTTCGAAAACACCATCTACTTTTATCATAAAAGTCAACGAGCTCCGTGCAAGCTAAATCAACTCAAGCTTCCGTGCAAGCCAGTCAGCCAGATATATATATCCCTTTGTTGGGCCAACATGGCTCCGTCTACTTTTACGATAAAAAAGACGAGATAATAATAATACAAAAGTACATCTGACCAAAATGAGCTGAACCCAAATCAGATTCAAAGCTACATTTCAACAAAAAGGCAAAGAAGGTACCTTCCACGTGTGCCAATCCTAATAAGGGCAACTTTGGTATCTGGGTTTTTCTGCTCAACAGCAATGGAGGCTCTTGTAAGGACCACCCCCCTATGTTGCTGTCTTCTCATATGATGCAGAAGAACATGCTTTGGAGCTGCTGTTTTTATGCATGGTGCACCAAATACTGCTCCTGTGAGTGTAAGTGCCTCCATTTTTGACACAATTGATGTGTGAGAGAGACAGATATAAACACAAGTATGAAGTGAAAGAGTTTGGTTATGTTCTTGTTTTGTTTGTTGAGATTGTAAAGATAAGGAATTTGATCTTTTAAGACTTTTTCATTTGTTTGTCATGTGTGTGAAATAATGCTGAATTCTGGTGTGTCATGTGTGAAATAATGATGTAAAGAATGGCATTATTGTTGTTGTTGTTGGTCTCACTGAATGACCCATGATGTGAAGATTGGACTTTTTGGGTTCTGACTTCTGAACTTGTGATGTTTGTGAGTCCTCTCTATAATTGAAGATCTAGCCCAGGTTCAGATGCCAAAATCTACTTTTGCCCAATTCTAGGCCTGTCAAAAACTGACCCGACTCGAAAAAACGACCCGAATCCGGTGTTTTTTATTGGGTTCAAATCCGGTTTTTCTTAACCCAACAAATAATGGGTTAAATGGGTCGGGTTCGGGTTACCCAAACAAGTCAAGGGTATAATTGTCATTTTCCTTAAAAATGAGCAACAAAAAGAAACATAATAATTTGAGGTTGATCGTCAGTGTTCGACACTAACAAAACCTCATTCTCCCTCTCTTTTGCAGCCTTTGCCTCCTCTCTCAGAAGACGGGCACAACTCGCACACCAAATCCCCAAGGTATCTCAGGGGGAGATTAAGTGGCACATTAGTCTCCGTAGGTCAAAGTTTTGTGATTTGTGTATAAACATATATGCACAACATACACCGGTGGAATGCCTAGTTGAGAATTTGATATAATTCTTGCATATTTTTGATTGAGTATTGTTCAAGATGGAAGAGAAAGAAGCAAACTGAACTAGGTACTTGGTTTTTTTTCTGTTTTGTGTTAGTCTGCGTTTAGATAGGTTGTGCGCTCTGATTGTTCAACGAAATGTCTAGCTACAATTTGGTGTAACTCTTGCATACTTTGGTTGTTGGCCTATATTATTGACAAAGCTGATTAAGTTTGGAGGTTATGTTTTTTAACAAGTTGTTTAAATTTGGGGTGGAAAATCAAAGTTCCAAACAAAATAGAAAGAGAAATTTGAACGGTGGAGAAATACATATACTTCTAGTCTACTTGTAAAACTTGTATGGTCAAATTATTATCTTTTTGTTATGAAATATTATGTGTAGATGCCCATGAGGTCCATAATATTCTAGTATATACGAGACATGGGAAGTTTTCTATTCTCATATGACTATTGTACCTAGCGATCTACCACTCCTAATCAAACACAAACACCACTTTTGTAAAATACCTCATCATGTTCTCTCTCTATATAAACCCTAAAACGCCAGAAAACCAACTCAAACCTCATCATCTTCTGAATTCGCAAATACTCCATACTCTCCTATTAACATTGATATGGAAGAATCAATTCCACTAACATCTCCTTCCACAATTCAATCAGTTCAATCTTCAACCATTGAACCATAAAGGCACCCACATATGGTACCTTGACCTTCTAGCAACTTATTCTGGTTCTGAAGAAGAACAAATCATGCATAAGAAAAAAGGGTAAAGGAGGGTTGTAAGTTACTGAAAATAAAGAAGAGGTAATAGAGAATAAAGAGAGTGAGAAAAAGGAGAGGTCTTTGGAAAATCTGGGGTCGAGTGACAACCTAAAAGAAAGAGAGAAAGAAAAGGAGGGATACGGAAAATCAAAAAGAGTGTGAGGGAGCAGAAAAAAACGAGTTCAAATGAGAAGCTGAAAGAATAAACTATAGCCATGAGTTATTAAAGGAGAAAGAGGAGCCAAAGAAACAATTCTTAAAATAATAGGGGAAAGAAGCATGCACTAGCAAATGTATACTAGCCAAAGTCCAGGTTCAACCATCAAGGGTCAAGACCATGATTCTCAATGTGACAATGAAGGCATCTAAGCCTTTATTGATGCCTTCATTGATTAAGAGACCTGAAGGAAGAAAACCAAGAATCAAGACAACAACCAGAAAGAAAGTGTTTCTTGCATCTCCAACCTCCATCACATCTGCCACAAATGCACTATACAAACAAACACATGCACCAGTGGATGCACCAATACTTGAAGTGCAACAAAAAAAAAGATCTAGACATCAAATTCTTTATGGATGAAATAAATGAAGAGGTAGTAGATAAAAAGGTTTAAACCCTTGTCAAGAAGAAAAGGACAAGAACTTCAAAGACTAAGGCTGAATCTGATGAAGAACCCGAGAAAGAACCACCAATCAAGTCTCTGGAAAGATTTAAAAAAAAAAGGTTCTTTAGGGAAGAATGTACCACATATCATGGTCGAAGCAACCTGAATTACAAGGTATTCATTCCCTATTTGAATTTTAAGCTGGATTTTTTTATTGGGGAAAAGGTATGATATTTAAGAAAAGTTGGTTCAAGACTTCTTTTTTAATTTGAAAGTCAAAAAGTAAAGGGAGTTGATAAAGTCTGTTGTCAACGGGAAAAAGATTAGAATTTTTGAGGAAGTAGTTGCTGATATTTTAGAAATTGATAATATGTTTTTTTTATGAATTGGTTACGGATCAATATCCACAAAACTTGACTGAACATTCAATGCTAGAGGTAATTACGGGAGGGGTCTTTGATTGTACATTGGGTACTGTCTTTAGACACTTATTGCTTGAATAGAGGTTGTTGTTTCAAATAGTTATGAATTATTTGGTGCCAAAGAAGGAAGGAAGGATTTATTTGACTGTACTTTATGTGTCACTGAATGTAACGCTCGCTTCCAAGGAGAGAATCAAGGAACATGGTGTTTCAAATGATGAAGCACATGGTCCATGTGTCTAGCTCCACCAAATAGCATGGTCTCTACCATATGGATGGAGGACGCTGACTCCAATATTCGAATCATATGGTGTTTCATGTCCGAGTAAACCATGTAAGATGACAATCATGACTGCTAGGATATTGACACAGAAAGAAATCTGGGTGGTGGATGGCAAGGTGGTCTTAGCCAAAGATGCTGGGAAAAAAAAGGCAAGTCTAAGATGTTGGAATTTGAGGATGTTGATAACACATAGAAAAGCATCAAGGCAGCATCAGTGGATGTTGGTCCATCAACAAAATAGGCATCTCCAAGGAGCTCATCAAAGGAACTAAAATTAGTTATGAAGGAGTTGGAATTCATGAAGCAGCTGATTATATCCATTCTTGAAGTAATTGTTCCTGATCCTACATCCTCACTGGCTCCAGAACCAACACAACCAACAACCTATTAGTTAGATGCTACAACAGATTCTATTGCCACATAATAAACCATGGCCCACACCCATCCATATCTTATATTTGTAAAATAAAGCCAATTAACCAAGCTCATAATTGTAAATTGATTTGGAAGATTTTGGAGGAACCAAATAACTAGTAGGTTAAGCTAGTCTCAAATAAATATCTTAAAAAGAAGCCTTTTTTAATTCCTCATCGAAAAGTGGTCATTCGGAAGCTCGGAATAATATTCTTAGAATAAGGAATATCTTTAAAAGAGGGGTAGCTAAGAAGCTTGTAATGGTAGAAATATAGTTTTATGAACATGTAAGTGGTGTGGGATCAACAATAGTATGAGTTCCCCCAAATTCTTTGAGGCGTAAGAAAATGCAAGGCTTAAAAGACATATTAGCGAAGAGATCCGACGTGTGTGAAAAGAATTAGATCCAAATTATCTCAAAACATAATTCACGCAAAATATGATCCGACCTTACTCGATACAAATCCCGAATTTTAAAATGAAAAATGACCATAACCTAAAAATGATTGGGGTCGGATATGTGTTATTACCAATGTAAGGGTAGATGAAAAAAAAGGAAAATTTTATAAATGGTGCCCCGAGGTTAGGCCTAATTCACAATTGGTGCCCTCACATTTTTATATTACCTTTTTGTTGTCCTGAGGTCATTATATAATCCACGTTTGGTGACCTTCAGCTAACACCGTTAACTTTTCCGTCAAATTTCTGCTAATGTAACATTTTTATCATTTTCAAAATAAAAGACAAGTATTAATCTTCCCATCTATACCCAATGCCCACCAAAATAATCCCCCATCACCTCTTTATCAGAAAACTTTGTTAATTAAAAAATATTTTCAAGTAAAAAAAAAAAAAAAAAACAGATATTAGCAGATTTTTGACGGAAAAGTTAACGGTGTTAGATTAGGGTCACCAAACGTGGATTATATAGTGACCTCAGGACACCAAAAAAGTAATACAAAAATGTCAGGGCACCAATTATGAATTAGGCCTAACCTCGGGGCACCATTTATGAAATTTTCCAAAAAAAATACAGATAAAATAAGATTGCTAAAAAATGAATAGTCACATGATCCGAAAGAACCCGGACTCAAGGTGATCCATGAAATATCAATCTAATTCGTGAACGACTTAATCTGCCCGGTTGCTAATAATAAGGATTTAATGTCCAAAAGGTAAGATATGAAAAGGGAAGGTCTCAAGGACATTATACTTTATTTACATTGAGAGCTACCGTAGCAGATCATTGAACAAAAAGAAACCCAAAAATAAGTTTTCTTTTTGTGTCAATGATCGACTTCCACTATTACAACGTTGCTGATGTACTTTCATCAACTTTATGTAGTTCCTATTTATGTTTGTTAGGACTCTTAATGATGAGTTTTATAATCTTTTAGTTGAATTCCGACTGTGTATTTTTATAGAACTCTAACTACTATATTTATCAGTTATTATCATATTTATCATCTAATTTTTTTTTTAAATAATTTAAATAGAAAATATGGAAATCATATCAGGATTCTTGAGTGTAATGTTAATTGAAGAGATTTAATCTTATCGGGACTTTTAAGTGTACACTTCCATGAAAAAAGGATAATATAATAAAGCATATGTATGAAACCATAGTCTCCCATGATTCTCCCGATAAAGCATATGTATGCAAAATCAAGGCACTACACAAAGTATAGAACTATAATTATTTTTTTACAAAATAGAAAATAACTTGACACATATGTGTTGAGTCTAAACCCAATCACCATGCGTTGAATGTAGTTTAATCCAATATACGATGGTCAAAATAAACCTACACGCCTATATTGCACCAAAGATGCCGACTCTTTGCCACGTAACTTCATGGGTTTGCTCCAAATTCTTGGCCCATGTTTGCCATCCACTTTGAGGAGGTTTACTCCCATAGACTCTGATTTTGGGTTTGCTATGCGTAGAATTAGTTTACATTGGACTCTTTTTTTTTTTTTTCTCTTATCATATTATAGTATGTTAAATTTTTGAATTTGCATGTTTGTAGGACTCTAACTACTACATTTACTATCCCTTAAATATATATTATATTAAACTATCAGACCTATAGGAATTCGCCAAATGTCAGAGTTCTAAATCCACTCTTTAGTGGTTTTATATGTTATGTGCTTGTCTTATGCGCTTAGTCTATATGAGGCACAGTATCGACCTATTTGTTTTAATATAGGCCGAAGTCTCTATGAAGCACGGTATCGACCTATTTGTTATGTGATATAGGTCGAAGTCTCTATGAGGCACGATATCGGCCTATTTGTTTTGATATAGGACTAAGTCTCAATGAGGCACGGTATCGACCAATTGGTTATGTGATATAGGCCGAAGTCTCTATGAGGCACGGTATCGACCTATATGTTATGTGATGTATGCCGAAGTCTCTCAGAGGCACGGTATCGACCTATTTTTTATGTGTTATAGGTCGAAGTCTCAACAAGACACGATATCGACCTATTATTTAGAAGTCACACATTGTCTGCCACACCACATGTGTTTTGGGTATATGTTGGATGATGTGATCTGCTTGATTCTTGTTATGAAAGTCCTCCACATGGTGTGAGGCATTGTTTGTTTGAATAGGTAATGAGCCTCATGCGAAACATACGGCTTTTGTGTGCTTGTTTGCACATATGTGTGTGGATTTCGCGGAATCACTATGATAGGGAGCTTGACGACATCAAGTATGTTATAAGTATGTTGTTGGCTCGTTTCCCCCTTCCCTTGTGATTTTGTTGAGTCGCTAATTGCGGTATCTTATTTGTTTATACTTTAACCTTCGTCTTATGAACTCGGACAAAGTGAGGGTCTTGTAGATAGCGTAATCCATCGCAGTCGGTTTACCGTACCCGATGATGAGACAATGAGCTTACCACGATAATTTGAAACGGACAAAGATACATAAGCACTCGTGTCAAGTTGAAAAATGATTTAAGAATCAAAAATTATCGTTCTTCGTTTAGAACTTTGAAAAAGGTTTTCGTTAGTTTGACGACCTGAAGGCATGTCTTAACACGAGTAAAGAGTGGATTCGCCTTTGTGTTTTAGAAGAAAAATAAGGTAGTGCGAGTCCACGTATTTGACGAAAACGGCTCCACCGGGATTTTTTAAGCTTACATTAGTGATTTATATTATGAATTTCTTAATGAATCTTATATGGTTGTATTTGTCTTTGTCTTAGTTTTCTAATTGTAACACCCAAGAATTTCAGGGCAATTTAAAACCTTATTTTACCATAAAACAGGCCCTTAAAATTCGAGAGTATTACTATATGATATCACTAACCAATAAATAAATCCTTGAGAATA
>CAAKMY010041117.1:0-15162 GCA_901111285.1 Corrigiola litoralis
GGGGGAGGGGGGTGGGGGTGGGGGGTACCTGCGAATTCATGCTTTATGAGCACAAGTGCAATGAATATTGTAGGGATAAAGCACATATCATATATGAACCTGACATTTGTGAAAATGTTCGGGATGAAACAAAATAATAGATGAGCCTAATAATATGAGAGGAAAATGCTAAATTAACTTGTTATTTTGCGTTGCAGATTAGTGTTCTTCGAATTTCTGACAATATATTAGGTACACTCGAGAGTGCGCACACCTACATATTCAGTATGCTGTTATTTACATAGTATATGCTATGAAGTGGTTTTTTGTTATCATCTTTCCTTGTGTGTCGAAGGAGCAGGTTTATATCTAGGGCCATGGCTTTGTGTTCTTAAGGTCTCACTTCCCTTCTGCATTTTGTGCAGGTATTGCATCCATTTGCTTTCACCGCCTAACTCACATAATCTGTGCTATGATCTTGTCCAATAAGAATGGCAGAAGCCTGCCGGTGGGCTATCATCACCATCAACATAATCACCACCACCATCACCTTCAGTACTGCTGACAGCCTGACACAAGGTACTAGGTCTGTGATGGTCAGTTATCTGTCATTGATTGTTCTCTCCTGGTTTTAGACTTTTGCTTTCTGCGATGATGGGTGACGGCCCTTTATTCATGAGCTGATTTTTGCCCGATGGTCCGTGGTATTTCACATGCTTTCGTTACGCTGCGGTTCTCTTGAATTTGTAAGACTGAAAAGTGTTACTGTATTAGATGAATGCTTCCAATCTTAGGCCCTTTCGTTATTTATATGCATTAATTTGGTTATCTCATGTGAAGGAAACTATGCACAATGGGCTTTGATTGGTTTATGTGACTGCTTATGTGGTATTGACTGCTGTACTTTGATGCTGTTTTAACAAGCCTTGCACAATTGTACCTTGCCCACACATAGGACTCTTGCGGTACCTCTCCTCATAACCCTTCTTTTCACGTTCTTGCTGTTGTACTCCTGCTGTTAACTAAGCCTCTCCATCCCCATCACTACATGTGCCTCTAGGGACCTAATATTAGTATCATCTTGGCCTCATATAGGGAAGGTGGTCCATTTTTAATCTTGTTGTGGCGGCCTCATTTGCTCGTTCTGACAAGGTGAAATAACTATATGAATAATGATTTCTTCTTCCCCTAGGCCCCGCGATGGTCCCGCAGTTGATCAGTGTGCATGTGCAAAACATACTGAGTAAACCAAAGACCTGTGATCACTGATATTGTCGAACCAAAGACCTGAGACCGCTGATAATGTCTTCGTTTCATGGTGAGTAAGGCCATGTCCTCTACAAGGTATACTTATGTGAATTTTTGGGAATGTTTAGGAACTTCGGAAAACTCCTTTGTCTTTTCTTAACGAGTTCATAGGAATTTTAGGGAACTTTACAGAACTTTTGGGAACTCTACTATAGTGGCGAACATTCGGGAATGAGGTCGTCTCCAAAATTATTATGTACATAAGTGAGCCTAAGCCCGATTCTTGTGCACCAAGTTTATGGATGTGACCTCAACAGGCGCTTATAAAGAAGTCATAGAGTCGAGTAGACAAGCTGATATAAGTGGTGCTCCTTAGGATAGCACCAATTTTATTTCGTAATAGGAAGAACAGCACGTATGCCTTCGCTATGTCGAACATTACAGGACAAGTGCGTAAGCATAAGTGCATAACCATTAATTCAGACCAAAATTTCCAAGTTTTCCAATACGGAACTTATTATTACTGAAGTTTGGCAGACCGCCAAACACTGATGGACTAATGGTCTTTGATTGGTCTGTCAATAGGTGAGAAGACTAAGATGTAAGTCTAATGGGCTACTTCCATATATTGTCAATTGGTTTTAGTTGGAACTTCACTAAACCTGTACATTAATTTAACTCTCCTTTGTGACAAGGTTTGTGTAGGCACACTGGCGAATTTGACATATTAAATAAATGCTAGTATTCATAATTGGCTAGATTTCTACGGAGTAATGTTTTCCCCTAAATTTGGTGATGCTAAGATAGGTACAATATCTTCAATCATTAAAACCCTACCATTTGTTCTTGGTCTGCTCGTTGAGTGCCGTCAAAATGATTGACCTTGATCAATGATCAGGGGTCTGATGAATACGTTTGGTCTGGATACAACCCATTTTATGATGCATTTGCAGATGTTTTGGTGATGCTATCATGGAAGTAAAAAGAAATACATTTGCCGAATTTTTGGTAGATTTGGAGAGAATAGCTACTATGAACGGTTAGGATGATGTGAGTTGCATAAATATCCGTGCTTTTCACTTGATCGCTTATTTATGGAGATAATTTTTACATTCTTCCATTTGCTTTTTATACTGTCTTTCGTGAAAGAAGCATTGGAAGCTATGACTCATAAAAGGAGTGTAAAAATCGCTGTTTAGAGGGTAAAAATCTTCCCCCCTATATAAGTGCACAAGTACTTAATTGATCTGATTATCAGTTTTGAACAAAAACCAGTTCAAGTTTGCAAGCTCAGCATAAATACTAGAAGAGGCTCGAAAATATGCGGTAAATCTTTCTATTATTGACAGCCTGGGTCAATAAAAACAATAAGAGACGAAATTGACACTTGCATAGTTGATAGAACCTTTTCTTCAAGGCTCATATACTGGCAACGAACTTCAGAACAGGTGGTGGGCGACTGGGCGTGAATGCGTGATGGAAGCATGCCCTATGGTCACTAAGTTTTCTTGTAGATTGGACTTTGTCAAAAAAAAAAAAAAAATGTATAACCATGTTGGTGATTGAAATAAATTGCGGCCCACTAAAATCTACAGTCCTTCATAAGCGAGCAAAAAGTACCAATTTCATTGGTCTATAAAATGTGCTGATAAATACATTATATACACACTCAAACAGTCCACAACGAAGTACTAATCATACATTTATACATAGACATTCGTTTGCCTTACAACTTACAAGCATATATAGTCAATGGTAGCAGCCCCATATCTTGGATTGCCACACTGCCACTGCCACACTGCCACTGCCACACTGCCACTGCCACTGCCACTGCCACACAAACAATGAATACTACCAGTCTTCCACTCCATACACAGAAGCTCCTACGTCGAGCAACCTTCAACCGCGTATACATGGCGATTTATGTGGTGGCTATCCTAGCACTTCTATACCACCATGTGCATACACTCCTAAAGAAACCCTCTAT
This sequence comes from Corrigiola litoralis, assembly GCA_901111285.1. Classification (NCBI taxonomy): domain Eukaryota; kingdom Viridiplantae; phylum Streptophyta; class Magnoliopsida; order Caryophyllales; family Caryophyllaceae; genus Corrigiola; species Corrigiola litoralis. The sequence continues at coordinate 3,215 of CAAKMY010041117.1, forward strand.
TATTTCCTTCCTCCTCATCTTCTCAGATTTGATTCTTGCCTTCACCTGGGTGACCACTCAAGCCTTCCACTTCCGCCCCATTCGACGCGAAGAATACCCCAAAAACCTTAAGAGAACCTTAAAAGAGAGCGAATTACCTAAGGTGGACATATTCATATGCACTGCCGACCCTCACAAGGAGCCACCCATGGGCACTGTGAACACGGCCTTGTCAGTCATGGCATATGATTATCCACCGCAAAAGATATCGATTTACGTGTCTGATGATGGTGGCTCACAGGCTACGCTCTTCGCTCTGATGCAGGCTGCTAAGTTTGCTCGCCACTGGTTGCCTTTCTGTAGGAAGAACAATGTCATGGAGAGGTGTCCTGAGGCTTACTTTGGTGGCAGCAGCTTCTACACTAGTATTTTACCTGAGGCTGATACACTAAAGGTAATAACTTCCACTCCATTTTATCGTTAACTTTTCGCATGAAGAGCCCTAAAGAGCAGTATAATTTTTACTAAAGGGAAGGGGGTGTCGAATATCGGGATATGTGACTTAACGTTCGCGTCACCTGATCAGTGCTTACCATTAGGCCAACACTCACTGACACTGCTAGGATATTCAACATACTACGTAGTACTAAACTACTAAGGTTGATAAGAGTATGGATATTTGTTGAGCTCAAACTCAGATAGTCAAGTACAGTAGAGCTTGGTGAAATTCACGCACCTTTTTTGATTTTTGCCCAGAATAAAAAGATCAATTACATGGACTAGCGGAAAGATCAATATATTATGCGCTTCACTGGAAAAATTCTAGGAATCAAGAAAACTTAAGCCAATATAACTTTGAAAAGACAGTTCTAATCTTAGATAAGATGTTTCCAAAGGTACCCTTCCTCCTTGTTCTTTATACACTTACACAAGAAAGAAATTTCATTTCTGTTCAGATTTTTAGGTTATGATTCTTGATAATGTGATGTTATGGATTATTTTTATATTGTTTTCAGAAAGATTAGAAAAGTAAAGTTCCACATATACAGCCAGATTATGTAATGTGATCTGTATGAGATTTTTTTTCTTCATAGACATAACAACAAATTTACGGTCACATGACCAGGACGCAACAGTGCCGCTCACTGCCGCATAGGCGCATAAGCAACCACTTCCTAGGCTATCATAATCTCCACTTGAATGGCTAAGTATTGAGGGGGCGCCAATTTATAACTAAATTCCACATTGGACCATACATGGCCACACGACAGAGTCTCATGCTGAATATTCCATATATGCTAAATTGTTAAATAATTTAATTTTATCTACCAAGATGACATTTTTATTTATTTAATGGAGTAAAAGACGTACGTAAACTAGAAGGATAGGCCCGATTGATGAATATATCTATATTTTAACACGTTCTCTCGCACGATATAAGCGGTTTTCTTATTCAAATTCGAAACCACTTCGTCATTAAGACTCTATTATTATCTGAGAGAACCAACTCAACAAACAAAAAACTTTATTTGATGGTTAAAGCCCAATCAATTTAAATATTCCTAATATTTCCTAGACGTGTGACAATTAAGAGATTGTGGTTTGATTTCCATCTACGACTTTATGCACTTCTTTATGAAAAAAAAAAAAGATATCTATAAAATGATCGCCATGTTGTTGTCTGTAAAACATACATAATGGTTTCTGTCACACTAGTTTAGTAATGTTCCTATTTGACGGAAGACATATAGCCGTCAGCCAGGAGACATGTTCTATTTTCATCTTATATCTACATGTAGTAATAACAAGGAACAATGAGTAATTGAGTATATGAGATTGTTTGTAACATACACATATCTGAGACTCAACTGAAAGACTCTTTAAGTATTTAGTCATTTACTAATCATAGATCGTGCACGTGTTCTCATAGACTCATACTTCAAGACATCTTTGAGCTCTCTCTCTCTCTCTTCCGGAGGAAGTATTGGAATATTCCATTGAGATTTACTTTAATGTGGCCGGATTTTAGTTTTTTTTTTTTATTTTATAGTAAAATTAGATTGGAGGTATCATAAAGTAGCAGCTACGAAAAAATTTATAAAAGATAGCGCGCAATTTCGAAAAGATAGTATTCCTAAGTTGGCAATGGTCAAATTTTCCTTGATGTCAACATGATGCAGGCAATGTATGAAAGTATGAAAGTTAGAGTTGAAGATGCACTACAGGGAGGGAAGATTGAGGAGGAGCACATCGATGAAGATGAAATGAAACAAGCCTTTACCATCTGGACAAATAAATTCACTCGTCAAAATCATCCCACTGTAATTCAGGTTGGTTTTCAAGTCTTAAACATATTGCTTAGTGCTTAATCAAAGTTAGGGAGTGTATGAACCATTGATGACAAATATTCCCAAACCATGTAACAATATTATGTAAGAGACAGTCTTATAAACATATTTCACATTACAGATTGGTGTTTCAGGTTTTGCTTGCTAGTTTCAAGGACACCAGTGATCAATTCATGCCCAACTTGATCTATGTTTCCAGAGAAAAAAGCAAGTTACATCATCATCACTTCAAGGCAGGTGCTCTCAATGCATTGGTAAGAATTAATCTCGACTATATCATATTTTAGAAACATTATTGTGGTTGCTTGATAAAAGTACTAGAAGTTTATGCGTTCAGTGCACATGCACCAAAAGCAAAATACGTAAAATCTCATGTTAGATGCTCTATTTAGTAATAAAGGAATGTCGTTCACTAGTTTATGGGCATCGATCATTATCTATCACTTTTTACGCTCCTTTAATTTCAAACCAAATGTGCTACGTTTGACAGGTTCGTGTCTCAGCTACGATGACAAATGCACCAATTGTGCTAACCTTGGACTGTGACTCGTACTCTAATGATCCGCAAACTCTTTGGCGGGCATTGTGTTACTTCTCTGATCCAGTGGTCCTGCCCACACTCGCATACCTTCAATTTCCTCAGATATTTCGCGCGCTCAACAAAGGTGACATCTATTATGGAGAGCACAAACGTCTATTCCAAATCAATCCAATGGGGATGGACGGGCTTCAAGGCCCAAATTACGTGGGAACTGGCTGCTTCTTCCAACGAAGGGCCTTCTTTGGAAGTCCATTAATTTTCATTCAGCCAGAAATAGTTGAACTTAGCCCGGACCATTCAACAAAGAAGCCAATTGTGTCACCAGAGGTTTTAAAATTGGCATGCAAAGTTGCGGCTTGCAGCTATGAGAACCAAACAGGATGGGGCACCAAGGTTAGCAAGTTTTTAATTGTCAGTTTTAGTACCAAACGTGATACACGAATGAACATGAGATGGCGTCAATGGGTGGTATCCGAATTGGGCTTCACCATCTCACATGTTTTTATAATTTTACTATTGGTAGGGGCGACCAAGCCCTCATATGAGAGGGTGACACTCAAATCGACTATCATCTGGTGACCCCCTATTATTATCTAATTGCACATACCTTTGACGGAGATTTATTGGCAGCTGCCCTGCGGTTATTGACTTAGTCCTAGTAATTTATTTGGTAGTCACCCTTTCAACTGATTTTTGAAATCTATATCCGATTAATAACTATTTTGCCCAATGCTGTCCAATTGCCAATTGGACAATTGGCAAGTCTTAATACTGATATAAGACACTTCTAAACTTGTGCATTTTGATTCATTGATACCTTTAAGAATTGCTCTTATACGGAGTACTTTGTTTTTGCTCATGGTGAAGACTGAAGCCTATTAAGTGGTTGTTTATCATGCGCAGTTGGGCTTCCGTTATGGATCGTTGGTCGAGGATTACTTTACGGGCTACATGATGCAATGTGAAGGATGGAGGTCCATGTTTTGCTACCCAGAGAGACCAGCTTTCTTGGGGGATTCTCCAGTTGCACTAATTGATCTGCTCAGCCAATGTAAAAGGTGGATGAATGGGCTTCTTGATGTTCTCTTCTCCAAATATAGCACCATTACATTCGGAATACAGCGCATTGGCTTATTGGCGAGTCTTTCGTATACACACTATGCATTCTGGCCCATACTCTCCATACCATTGACTCTTTATGCCTTCATTCCTCAGCTTGCTCTTCTCAATGGAGTTTCTACCTTCCCAAAGGTAAATCGTAAGTGCATGTAGATAAATTCAACATTTTCACAGTGTGATGTACTTAGGGCCATTTTTTTACGCCTTGCTATTGCACAAAATTTTCAGGAAAAATATGAGAAGTTTTGCTAAAATAAGCTAAGTCCACATTATAGGTGTCTATATTATAAGAAAGTTCAGATAAAATAAGCAACAATAAGGTAAAAAGAACATACCCTTCATGCCCTTAATATAAGCCTAAAGAAAGTAATTTTATTGTACATAAAACACAAGTATTTACATAAGAGCATGTTAGAAAAACATAAGTGGTCAATAGAACTAATCCCCTAGACTAAATGCTACCTTATGAAAAGTCTGTGTAACTGTCCATGAATGGAATGCTACACTACAGGTCTCTGATCCGTTGTTTAGCGTGTACATTTTCTTATACATTGGGGCCAATGGCAAAGACCTGATAGACTTTCTGCTAGAGAAAGCAACATTTGAAAGATGGTGGAATTCTCAAAGAATGTGGATGATCTGTGGACTCTCAAGTTTCCTGTTTGGGTGTGTAGAATACACTCTTAGCTCGTTAGGCATCGCGGTACGTGGTTTCGACCTCACGAATAAACTTCAAGAGGATGAACTAAGGAAGAGGTATGATCAAGGGATATATGAATTCGGGGTCGCAGCACCAATGTTTGTTCCTTTAACAATGGCAGCGATTATCAACCTTGTTTGTCTAGTTATGGGATTAGTTGGAGTATTCACAAGGGGTATGGCAAGTATGGATGGACTAGTTCTGCAGATTTTGCTGTCGGCTCTCGTATTAATAAATTCTCGGCCACTTTATGAGGCTATCTTTCTTAGGAATGACAATGGAAAGATGCCTACTAAGATAACCTTCGTTGCAGCAATTCTGGTGTCGATTCTTACCGTGCTTGCTAGTGTCTGTATCAAAATGTGAGGCAATTCTATATACTTGTAGAAGTTGATGAAAAATAGTGACTAAGCTTAGCTTGAATTGACTTGTATCTTGCATTGTTCTGTAATGAGACTTCTACCATACTTGGAGTTTTATGAATATAGACTTGGTTTATTGAAAAAACGTTCAGTAGAATTGGAGATTGAGGTTGCCATTCTGAACAGAATCGAGGTTTGGTTATTCAGCTTCTGTTCCTTCTGATACCTAAATATAATTGAACTAATTATCCCTGTAATTAACCCATGACTAATAACATACTTTGGTTTTAGGACATAACTGAACAGTATCATCATAGTCAAATGTATGAAACAATCAGGAGATGTAGCACACAGTGAGACAGGTACCTGAAGTTGAAATGATACAATGCATAATAAAAGCTACAAAAGTTCATTCTTATCCTTCAGTCCTCTATTTTCTTTTTTGATCCTAAGCTACAAAATTTTTGGCCCTTTTTTCTCATGGACCAACAGCAGAAACTTGGATGATCATTAGCCTATTGACAAGTTCTCGGAACCTTTCTTTTGGCATTGATGTAAAAACTATTTACTTTATGAGACATTGACAATACTGGAAGACGGCTCTTCAGCAATCTGGACTACATACTCTTCTGAATTCGAAAAATTGTGCTCATCTGAGCTACTTTCTACACTCCCTTGGTCCTGCTGCTGGGGAGGGATGGCCTCAAGCACCATAGGACGACCTGGCATGATTAGGGAAATGAGAGGGCACCTACAGAGTGGACATGTGGCGTTGGTTTGGAGCCAGTGGCGAATGCAATCGCCGTGGAACACGTGCTTGCACAATGGCAGTTGTCGTAGCTCCTCTTTCATCTCAAATTCTCCCAGGCAAACACAGCATCTGTAAAGGATAATTAACATAGTGTACATATAAGCTTCCCATTGATTCCACATTTTCATCCACATTGTATTAGAAGACAATGCTGTTAAACGGTCTAACATTGAGCTACAACCATATCTAAGATTCAACTCAATCAACACTGCATCGAAACTTCGGAAGTCCTCAATTTCATTTTTTAATTGGCAGAGACCAGGAATGACTTCTTAACAACCTTACATTTTCCATTGACTCTCCATAGTTGCATGGTATTCTAGGACTTCTCAAACTTCTTCATTTATTCCTCCACATAACATATGGTAATTTGCGTTTGAAACAGTGATATCGTTCAATAGTTCAATGTGAGGCTAGGTAGAGAAACTGGTAAATTATATGAGATCATGTCACATTCTTAAGGTCATAAGCTGTATTTCCTTTCTTTATTTGTCCTTTCAACTTTAACACAAAAAAAATGGTGTTAGTCCAGAAAACCCATTCATGATTCCTCCTTATATGCAGCAAGCATGGGATTGGGGGGCCTTTTCATTCAATTTCTGTGAAAGTTCTATGCCACTTGGTAGTACTAATTAATCATTAAGACTAGAACTTTATAACAGCAGCATGATATGATGATTTGTAATTATTCTTGTTATATCTGACTCATAATAAAATTCCATTACATTTATAAAGAATCAAAGTTTATAACTATCCTTATGGAATTTCATTAGATTGAGCAGGTAGGATTATAGAATATATGCCTAAAGCCTCCACTAAATCAGGCCTGGGCCACCAAGACAGCATCATTAAAATGAATTAGGGGAGGCTGAAAAAAATAACAGGCACTTTTTCTGAAAGGGCAACTAAAGAAGTGACACATATATATAGTGAGTAGCTTTCAAAGCCAGCATTATCTTGGTAAATTTTTAAATGTCTGATGATTAAACTAAGCACAATAATTAATCATCTAGAAAACCTTGTATGAGGCTATCTATTTTTAAGCTAAAATGAGATGCTCTTAAAGTTGTTTTTTTTTTTTTTTGGCTAAACACGACCACTTTAACTCAGTATGTGAGCATGTCAAAATTGATTATCCCTTCAAAAAATTTGTGTTAATCAGCTTAGACGAAAATAGGAAAAGAATATACTTACAGTGAATCCCTTGCTCCCAATTCTTCATCAAACTGGACGACATGGAGCTTGTCCTTCAGCTCACCTTTGATACCCAGGTTCCATGGCTACAAAATAAAACAAAACATACCTCATATGTTAAACTATGCAATTTGACCAATAAAAACGATTTTTCTCTAATGCTGGATCACCATATCTAGACTGTGTATCACTTTCTTACTACTAACATACAATCTACCAAGGGAGGCAAACATCTCCACTTTTGCATGCATGCTTATATGATGAACTGATCATGCAAACAAAAGAAAGGTTTATGAAAGTCACATGTCTTACTGCGGAAAGGAAAGAAGCTGAATGATTTGCAGCTGATTGTTGTATTCTTCGAGGTTGTGATGCCATGGTGTTAGCCCTTCTCTTGAGATAAAAGAGGTAGAAAAGAAGAAACAATATGATGGAAAACAAAATTGGGATTGAGAAAATAAAAGCCTGGTATAACTTAAGTTGAAGCTCTTCAGGGTATAAGTTTGTAGTTGGATTGATTGGATCATCTTCATGTCTTCCCATGACTTAGCTTATAACTTCACACACAATTTTGCTATTATATATAGTATGGAGGGAGAGCTTTTGGCTCACTTATCATTTCGTATTTATATAGAAGCTCCAAACTATTACACATACTCAAGTCAGATGGTATAACTGTAAATTATGGTCAAATATATAAGCTTTTAGACAACAATGTGAGCTTTTAAAGTTTGTTATAAACTTACAGCATAATCTTATTGTTTTCAAATTTTGAAAGCTAACATTTTTACCTTAAAAATTCATGTTTATATATTAAAAGTTCATGTATTTGACCATAACTTACCATTTGATCGTCTAATCCAAATATACTATCTTTTCTTTCACAAATTATTAGAAAAGTCCGTCTACTTTTATTATAAAATTAGCACATTACAAGCTAAATTTACTAAAACTCTCTATAGGTCCAACTTGAGTTGTATATTTATATACTTTTATTGGGCCAACATGGCTTGGTCTACTTTTATTATAAAAGTAGACGAAATTCTCTCCTAAAACTAGCTTTTCTTAGGTTTTCTTTTAGCTATATTTTTATTTCTTCTCTTTTGGAGGATCAGTTGGGAAAAGGACTATTAGATTAAGTTGCTTTTGTACACAAAATAGGAGGCTGCAATTAGGGTGGCTTTTAGATTAACCACACACACATAATGATATATATTCTCCCTGTTTTTCATTTTGATGGGACAAGGCCATGACTGTCCACTGTGAGAGGAAAAGGGAGGAGAAAATTTATATGGGGACAACTTGAGCAAGCACACTTAGGGTCCTACCTTATGCTCATCGTCAACAGATAAATCCAATCACTATCATACACATTCTCTCAAACTCATCACAAAAGTTCATCGAGTGTTTGGTATTTAGATGATGGGTAAGAGAGTTAAAATGATTGGACAAAGAAATAAGTTTCAATGGCGGGAGCTAATGGCATAGCGGATGCGCTAGCTAAGAAGGGCGTAGGTAGAACGGAGATGATGATTATATGGGTGAATCTTTAGTTGTTATATGCTTTGGTATTCTCTTTACTGTTGCCTTTCTTTTGATGTACTAGACTTGGGTTGCTCTTTGCTCCCATTATTTGGCTATGCCTAATATAATTCTCACATTTCATCTTAAAAAAAAAAAGAGAAAGTAAAACCAAAAGAAAGAGAGAATAATCAAAGATCTGATGCAAAAGTTCTAGGCGTGAAAATTATGCAGGTTCTCATTTAGTTAGTATAGAAATGTACTCCGTAAATCATTATGAAACACATGTTGTGAGGAAAAATTTAAACAAATACAATTTTTCTAATGAAAGACAGGGAATAATTCTTTACTACCAAAACTCTTATCATGAGTTAGATTTCTCCATATCAACGAATGCATGAAATTAACGTCTACTATTGACTATCTTGTTTTCTTGTACGTTTTTTTTTTTTTTTTTTTTATGTATGTCTATAGTTGGCAGGTCAATGTTTCTACCAACTTTAACAGCCATGCTACGAAATACAGAGACAAGAAGGTTGGTTTAACTGAACTTCAATTCCTAGTGACATATCAGTTATCACCACCTTATATAGGTGACGATGTTGGCTATCTGAACCACACTTGAAGACCAAAAGTGACACCATTAAGTTGTCCAGCTATAAGCGTATAACTATAAAACACAAGATGTTCTTTTTAGAGGTGGTTCAGTTCAACCTATCAAGAGGAATCTACTAAGTTCATGCATTGTAATCTGTCAATATGAATCATGTTAATAGCTGTCTTAGAATAATAGTAAAACTGATAAGTTTGGGATAAAGTTAAGGATAGCGATAATGATTCTTCTTAATCTCACTTTTAAACATAAAAGAAGAACGCGAAAAACTTTGGAACCTTGAGTACAAAAAGGAGCGGTCAGTAGTTCTTGAGCACATTATAATAGCAATAACAGTACATGTTCTTTCTTATGATGGAGTTTGTAGAACTGTAATATGTTGCATTAATGGAACACTTGCACTATACTACTAAATTTTCCTACAGCTTTATATATTCCAGCACTAACAGCGCAAAATTGTCCTTAATATTTTAGCAACAATACGTATAGCATGGTAAAAAACAGATTAAGCCATTAAGGTGGAATGATGGCAATTTTTATAAATCACCAACTTGAAAAAGTTATGTTTGCTCGTATTTTCGCTGTCTAGTATTCGACACGTGCGTTTCTAAGTCGCAAATTGGCTAATTTGTCAATATCGATCTTGCATTTGTTTAGCTTAAAAGGAATTGTAGCGTCTTTATTCATGTTCGCGTAAAAAGTGTCGGACACATGTTCTTGAGGAGTATATTGGCATGATAATTAAACTGAGTGTCATAGATACATGACGTTCATTGACCATTTGAATGTATACATCACTATTCACAAACTTCTCTCGCTCTCGCATTATCAGAATCAGTTCTGACTTCTGACGACGTAGCAGCCACTATCAAGTTCTAAAAAATTCCAACTTTAATGTTCTTACTTCTTAATTGATCAACTCAGCGGTGCATGGGTTGTAAGATTGTGATATTACTTATTATATGATGATTCTTAGTTAAATGATTTATTCCAACTAGAATGTTCTTACTTCTTACTTCCAGCCTTAGCAATGGTAGGGTTTTCACCCAAAAGTTCTTATAAGAACTTTATTTGTAAAAGTTCTTTCATTGTTTAAAATTTATAAAGTTCTTATAAGACCCCAAGTTTTTAAATAAGACCTCAAGTTCTTAAGTTTTTATGTAACAACAAATAAAATGAAAAATCATTAAAAGAATTTAAATTTCCAGTAAGAATTTTTTATTAAGTTCTTCTATTATTTATGTGAATTATTAACAGAGTGAAATACTTTTAGATAAGGTGGCAAGGAACATTGCTAATGCTCTTAGCCATGACACAAGAAAACTGCTAGTTTGCTTCATCAATCATCACAATAGTCAAACTGAATTTGACGCATCTTTTGGAAACGTAGACTAGTTGACAAATACTAGTTGAATGAAGTGATGCAGATCAGCAGATCAGATCATAATCTCTCATTTAGACTTCTATACAGTAGTTGGAAGGATGTCCTACGTACTGCTGAAACCGATGTTGTATGATAAGCCTATGTGACCTGAGCAATACTTTTGATCCACCAAGGTCAACTGTAGTCTACGGTTATACAGTATTACTTATAGAACCTCCACCCACCCACCCCCGAAGAACTTTTTTTAAGGATACATTTCAAGGATTACAAAAAGATCATGAGCGTCCCCTTTCGAGGCACAGAGATTGCTGAAGTGTTATGTTAAGACACATGGTGATGAGTTAATTTGTTTCGGTCCACAAAATTTTAAAATATGAGTATACTTGACACAAAAAATGGTGGAGATGAAATTCGAGTATGACATTTAATATACTCGTTATATCAATCTTCATCACCAACCAAGAAGGGACATGAAACTATATCATCAATGCAGAGGTCTGTAAGCTTTAAACCTCTGTATAACTCAAATGCAAATTGAACTTTTTAAGTGCAAGAGCATCGCTTTCGATAATACTAAGGTATCACATCTTATCTGCAATCAAAAGGTCGAACTAACCCTGCCACTACAGCCATTTTCAGCTGACCATTTTAACCTGGTTACAATCATGGCTTACACAGTTATACGTGTGTGTGAATTAGTTTTTCTTATGATCTTATCTTAGCATAGTTGCGCTATAAAGTTGGTGGACAGTGAAGTACTCTTATAAGTTGACGTTCCCTGTAAACTCATACACCAGATACTGTTAATTAATGTAAGCATTTGTACTGCTACTCCTAGACGTAGTGGATCATAAAGTGTATTACTAGTCTCTAATCACATAGATTTTATTGTTGGAGTCTAATCACACAGATGAAAAGATAGGATCTTTCAACTACATCACCAAATCAGATTCTCACTTCTAAGATTTAAATATCATAAATGTACCTCCTTTTCTATTAGATAGATATATATGGGTCCTAAAGTGGTGGGTGGCTTGATCCTACTGGCACCCAAAAGAGATAATTGAGCTGTGGAAAAACGCTTGACAACAATCATAACCGATGTTCCCAACCAAATGTGTTTCAAGTACATGTTTTATTAGCGGCTCTTCAAAGAGCTAAATGAGCAAAAATATCTAGCAACTTAGTCTAACATCAATACATCATCAAGCATGATTAGTGCTGTCTGAGACAGCTTAAAAGTAGGGACTATTTTTAACTACATATGATATACGTACAGGCCCCTTCATGATGTAATCCTCATGAAAATATAGCATGATCCATCACCAATATTCCTTCCACCTCTCACAAAGAAGTACTAGTATTTAATATATATA
>CAAKMY010041122.1:0-11590 GCA_901111285.1 Corrigiola litoralis
GATAATTGAGAGTTAACTTGTTTGGGATTTGTCTAATGATCAAATTTTCATATTTCGGCAGCTTGTTGGTACTGGTTACAATGTTAATCTTATTGATGGTTTCCCTCCTGTTATAAAGAGGAAGTAAACATGAGGTGGTGTAGACGATAGATCTTTAGGCTCATTATGTGTTTATGGTTTTAAGAGTGTACAGTATACAACCTACGGAGTACGTAGTATTTCATAGGGTGCTAATGAAGTAATGAGCTTTGTTTCACACAAAAAGTTGCTTTTCTAACTGCACATTGATCCAACTCGAGAGAGACATTTACCATGAGTCCAGAACCGGGTCAAGATGTTATTCTATAAATCATGATCTACCAGACAATCATTTCGGGTTACAATCACAACTTGGATCATACAACATGTACATCCCTTCATGCAAAAGCCTTGAAAATCATTGCAAGTGTTCCACTAACACCAAGCTTACGGTCAGCTCTACCATTAGGGAGATACACAGATTGGTATTGCTCCTCTGACTACTAGCACTTTTGTGATTATTAGGTGCAGGAGTATTGGGGCTTGCAGTTGCAGGCTTAGTAACCGGAGGTAGAGGTGGGTCCACGATCTTATCTGCCTTTAGAGGTGGTGCTGGTGCTGTTGATGGTGCAATGGCTTCAGGTGGAGCTACTGAAACCAAAGCTCCAGGATCAACAGTAACAAAAGGGTACTCGATGTCTGCATTATTTAGGTCCGAGCATGGGCTCCCTGCAACGTTTGAGCAAAAGTACTTTTTTATTAGAAAAGCAGCTTTGATATATCTGGCGTTTTATTTTTCGACCTGGTTAGTTGACATCAAGTTGTATTACTTACTCATGTAGGCATTGGCTGTAGCAGGGTACTCTGTAACAATTGCCTGGATTCCGAGTACCTCAATAAGTGTTGCTAGCTCTACCATTGGATCTGCCATGACATCAAATGCCAAGGTGGTATACTCATTGTACAGAGTAGAAACATGTACTGACAGATTCCCTGCACGCATCTGCTCGACGACTTTGGTGAAGTTGGTGATGAAGGAACCTGAGCTACGGAAAATGGAGGACCTCCTAATGTCAACAGCATCAGCGTACTTCTTGATTTCATCAACCGACTGCTTGGGGGCGTCACTTATTACCTCCTTAATCGTATAAACTCTTTGGTATGATGGGAAATCTTTGAACTTTGAGAGTACTGAGGTGTCATCTGACTGGATCATAACTTGTTGGGTTGTTTGCTTGTCAAATGTGGCATTACTCAGAGCAGTGGTTACAGCACTTACTATGTCTAAACCCTTATTTGAAGCAAGGTAGGCTGCATTCTGGTTACATCAACCACATAATGAATCTCTTAAGTTCCAAGCCATATGTATATTTACTTGCAAACTAAATCGCAGAAGGACGCGTTATTAGGATTAAGTACCTGAATGTTGAGTAGAATTCCAGTAACCGTTTTGGCCTTCGAAAAGTCGAGAAACTCTGCTATTGTCAAGAACTTTCCCTTCTCCTTATTTGCTGGATTTCTTGGCAGAGCCGCCAGCTGCGAAAGTGGACTGTTCAGCTGCGCTGAAATGACAGTATTTTGATGTATTAAGAACTTTTTCCATATAATTTCCGAATAGAAACACAGGAGTCATAAGAAGCATACGTTTCAAGGTTTGAATCTCACTCCAAGTGAGATCAAATGAAAATATTCCATTTTTTTCTTGAATTTCAGGGATATTGGAAGATTTTGACATAAAGACAGTGATGGCATTAGTGTCCCCCGAAATGTCAGCTGAGTCCAGGCAGAATGCAACGCCATCCTTGGACATTTGGACTGCACAATCAATTATGTCGGCCCCATCCACAACCGCCTTCTCGTATGCAAGATCAGTGCACCCAGTATAGTCTCCACTAGCACCATCGTGACTGATAATCAAAGTTCTATTACCTGGAGAGAAAAAATCCGGCTTAGTCTTGCTTCCCACATGGGAAAGATTTATCTTCATACAATGATACAAGAGCATAACTATCTTGACTAATAATGAATTCCTCACCTTTCTGAGGCTTGCTGGTGTTTTTGTGGTGAGATAAACATGCTGCATAGAAGTAACAGTAAGTTAATGGGAGAATGTGATGCATGCAACAAGGAAATTAAAATATTTATTTTCCTACCAATTGCTGCAGATGCCGTGGCAGGGAATTCTGTGAGCACACCATCAACAGAAAACTGTCCATTGTCAATGAACTGCAAGTACTCTGCTGATGGGTCATAGCTATAATTATAACTGCCAGGAATATCGTTGGCAAATCCAGATGCAAAGACTTCCAGACCTACTTTGTGTGCATCATTTACAAGAGTGGTCGCTGGTAGCAGATATAATTCCTTGTTAACTGGCCATATATACGGTTTTGGGACAAGAATGCCTGAAGCAAATTGCTTTATTACTGGAAGGTTTTTCAGTATAGCACCATATGTCTGGTTGGTCGTAGGCTCAACTGTTTCAGGCTCAAGGAACCTGAACACGAGTTTGATTCGGGCCTTTCCCACTTTTGTACCTATAAGCTTCAAGAAGCCAATCTCAGGAGAAGATATATAATTGATTCCTGCAAACCTTAAATGCTCAAGGTATAATGCTGCGCTGATTCTGTGCTGTGCATAAAACAAATCATACTGCAGAGAAACGGAAATGAAAAAGGACACAGTCAATAAATTGTGATCGAGAAAATGGTCGGCAGTCTTGGGGAGTTAGTTAGAGAAATAAACCTGAACATTTAACCAAACTGGTGGAGGTTGTTTAGATATGTGTGTGACATCTTCAACCATTAGTAATTCTTGCCCATCAAACTCAGTTGGCCTAGACAATATACTCTGAACCGCTGCAAACAGAAGATAAAAACAAGTCTTCAACGAGTCATTCAGTTTTGTGTGGAGCACAGAAACAAATAAAGGATACGATCCATGACTTACACGTCACATTTGCTAATAGTTCTTCAGCAACATAATCTATTGCAAACCACCCACGAACTTCTTTCCCATTAACATCATATGTTTTTTGTCCTTTGGGGAAGATTAAAGCTATATTCGTGGAATTGTCAAGCCTTAATTCTGTCTGACAGAAGCCTACACCATCCTTGGTTAATTGAAGATCACAATACAAAATTGTATCGTGCAAGCTTATTTGTGGCAGAAACTCATATGCAATTTTGCTCGAGTCTGGAAACAATCCTGTGAACCCTCCCTTAGCGATCAAGACAGGCCGTTGCCCTGCAAATTACCAGAAACTGCGTAAATAATAGGTCTCTGGTCTCTATTTCCTCCTCTTATGACGGCCTTTTCCGCAGACAACATGAAAACTATGATACTGAAGTATTGAGTTTTACCATTAAGTGTCAACCATGTAGGGGAAGGAATCCTATGAGGCTTTTGTGCTGTAATCAAGTTAACCAAGAGGAACGCTAGCAGCAGCAAATACTTGATCATGTTTCTGATGTTACTTCATGCGAACCAAAATGTTCCTAGAACATTATGTCGTATTGCTTCCAGCAGCCAAAGCCAAAGATCAAACACGACTTCATCGAAATTACATATAAGCTAGATTTGCTAGTGCTACAGCCTACAAGGAACAATATCGATCTGCACCCCCTGAAACATGCAACTTTTCGGTCACATATACTATATTGCCTAAAGCTTTCTGCTTTTGATGATTTTGAACATCGGATCTTATATATATTAAAAAGAACATCTGGAGATACAAGAGTAACGAGGAGTCGAGGACGCATCCAAATATCAGATTCATATCCACAAACTCGTGATCGTCCAAAATGGCGAAAGCATATTGAGCAATGACCAGAAACGTACGAAAGCAACCTTCAGTTTCAAGTATTGTCCCGATATATCCTTATCTATATATAATATATATCCTACAACGCCTTACAGGAAATAATAATAGTTAATGGTGATTGGTGAAGAGTACTTAATTATACGTCCTCTACCAAAGTTTCTATGTACTGCTTGTTTCATGGACACATTCGACAATGCGACCGACATTTATTAACGTACCAATGCTGACACCATAACAGCCATCGTAATCTCAAAAACAAGAAAACAAGATACGGTACCGTAATCACAGGAAAAAAAACAAAAGACAATAAAAACGAATGTAAACTCACTTTGATCATGATATAGGAAGGAAATATAATCTAGTTCCAAAAGCACATTCCCTTGTCTAGTTTCTAGTTTCAACCAAAATGAATAAAGCCGCTACAAAAGGGCAGAGAACCTTCGAGGGAATTTTAATGCAGGAAAAGGAGCATGGCATTGGGTAGGAGGGGAGCTACATAGAATGCAACAAAAAAACCTCGCAATTTTATGTTTTTAGATTTAGCGGCTAGTTTCCAATATAACTCCCACACGTTAATCTTCTCGACGTTGATTAATTAATATATCACATTTACAGCTGCTCAGAGTTTAGTAATTAAGAGAAATCTTTGTAAAAAAGTTATATTCGGTGTCGAAAAAAAATGACTGGTCTCACAAGATTTCCCAAGTCATAGCCAGTCCTCATTTCTTGGTTCCCTCTTTCCCTGACCCTCCACGTTTACGTCTGTTACAAATGACATGTTTGGAACAACTCAGAACTATTGTGCATGTTTCTCAAATTGTTCAACTGCTTATGGCTAAAAATACGTACACATCATGATCCCTCAAAGAAAAGATGAGCCCTTCCGACGTCCCATAAACCATGAATTCATTAGTTTATGTGTATATATGACCATTAGTATCGTCCGAATTTTGTATCTTCCCGGCCGAATCAATCATCATATATACATAATCTAAACATTTTTATGGAGCATAGAAGACGTCCATATAGGTTGGAATTTTCTTAAGAGAGACCCATTTATCCTAAAAATAACAAAAAAGATAGAATTGAACAACTAGATGAGATAGAAATGAAAGAACCCCATTTATCCTAAAATAACAAAAAAATAGAAATGAACAAGTAGATGAGATGGAAATGAAATAGAATTGGGGATTGTGGCACTCAAGAATCTAATCCCCGTACAACCGTAATGATTGATTTATCTTTTGTTAACAAATGATAAGAAAGATAAGATTAGTTGGTAAGTTGTTAACAAGTGATGATAAGAAAGATATATTGGTGGGTTTACATATATAATGATTAGTTGGTAAGTTGTTAACAAATGTGTTACTCTTTCAACCACCACTTTACCTCAAGCTCACTATAGGGCGATAGAGAGAACCTTATGCATTTGTTAACTGTGAAGTCCAATGGCATAACCAAGAGAGACACTCATGCAAGAGAAAATTGTAGGTAGAAGGAGCACATAACCAATGCCTTTATAATGACGAGCGCTACATTTCCAGGTGAATCTTGGTTGTCATGAAAATAATTAAGTAGCATTAAATGCAACGGGTCAGGGGAGAAAAAGTGGATATATCTCAAGAAGTAGCTGACATCAAAGTAACTCATTGGCCTTCTTATGTTGATTGTTTTCGCTTTTAGGACATTTAAGGAAAACTTATTGCTAGAGAATATAAGAAATTAATATTCCTATACGTCTTGATCAGGAGTATACAAAAGAAATTCCACGAGACAGAGCTTCTTTTGCATCTGCCCAAAATGCATGAATCTATTGCGATGGTTTTAATGCTGATACACATCAAAGGAGTTCTTACAATAAGTGCTCTCAGCAGGTTACCAGTACACTTTCCAATAAGGATATATATGACCATCCATCTTCTTATCATTTTGTAGAGATATGAAATGAGGTTAGAGATTATGTCAATCTCTTTATCATTTCTATTTGGGAAGATATAGATTAATATATTTGATGTATTTAGATTAAGTCAATTTCATTTAATCTATTTAAAATGACATTTTACAAGATTTTAAAATTTAAATAAAATATGACTATAAATTAAACACATATTTTTATCCTTAAGGTAGGATAAGTAAATAAGTGATAAAAGATATCATTGAGAGATAATGAACAAGTTTTTTTTATCTTTTTGTTTTAAGATAAGTAACTTTTCATCAAGGATGACATACTAAAATGAAATAATAGTAATTTCAACGTTATTTATAAAAAAAAATGATCATAGTGTGGATGATTAATATAAAGTAAGAGTTTGCAATATTAAATATAAGCATTTTTCAAGAGTATAAGAGTGCCACAAAGGAAAATTTTTTGTAGAAGAGCCAAGTAAGATAGAGTAAAAATTACAGGCAATAATAAGATGTTATCAATACTTAATATTAAATTTTCATTGAAAGTTAAAAATAAATTAATATATAAAAGAAGACATTTTTTATTTTCATACCGTGTTTCTTATCAAAACGTAAAATAATATTATTTTTAAATTATAAACTTAATATTGTTGATATACAAAAGTGTCATTTTCAAGAGTATAAGAATAGCATATTGAATCTAAAATATTACCGCTAGACTCATGCATCGCATGGGCTTCAAGACTAGTAGTTCTGTAAAATAAGCATGATTAAAAAGATTAGTAGCATTTTTTTTATCATGAGAAGAAACCATAAATATATTTTTTATATGGATAAATGTGTTTAACACGATTGGTGAAAATATTAGGGATATTTCCTTTTGTCACCCTGAGGTTTCAGCTTTTTCTTTTATTGACCCTGTGTTTTTTCGACTTTTTTATATCAACATGTTTGTGTTTTTGGTCTTTATAGGGTTTTATTGGATGAAAAACTAACAGCGTTATGTTTAACTTGTAAATGACATGATTAGTGTTTAGAAATAAAATTTAATACGATGATTAACCCCAAAACCCCCACCCCCAACCCCACTCCCCTCCACCTAACCCAATCACCACCCCTGTCCCGACCACCCCGAACCACCAGCCCCACCACTGCCCGGACTCCCCACCCCGATCAACTCACCCCAAACCCTGCCCGACGCCCTCCCCTCTCTCTTTCTCTCTCCCCCTGCGACCCACAACCCACTCCCTCCCCCTCGCCTCCCCTGCGAACCACCTTTCGCCCTTGTGAGAGAGAACGAAGTAAGCCCCCGGCTTGAAGTTGAGAGAGTCGAGGATGTAGGAGCACTTGAAGCCGTGGCCACCTCGGATGTATCGCCCAGATCTGCGATCCGAGCATTTGAGGCGTAACAGAGTCCGACAGCCACCATGGCCACCGCGATCCGGGCATTGTGGCCGAAGCCGAAAGGGGAGAACCGAGTGGAGGAGGAGGAGGAGGCTCGAGGTTTTCTAGTGGGCTGGAGAAGCTGGGCGGGAGTGGGTGAGGATGGTTGGTGGGCAGGAGAAGGTGGGCGAGGATGGTGGTGGGCGGAGGAATGGGGGGGCGGTTAATGGGAAATAAGGGGGGACGGGGGAGTGGGTCTTGAAAATATAAGAGTGGGGTGAGGTGAGCGAGAGTTTAAGTGATTTCTGGGTTTAATTATTCTTTAAAAAGATAATTATCCCATTCTAACAGAAAACTTAACATCTGTTAGGGTTTGAGAGTTTTTTGCCCCATGAAGACCAAAAACACTAACCTCGAGGTGATATAAAAAAGTGGAAAAATGATATGGGCAATAAAAGAAAAACGCGAAACCTCAGGGTGACAAAAGAAAATATCCCAAAAATTTGCGTTAGTTGGTAAATTTTATGAATTTATGATATCCATTGAATATGTAATTTATATCTGTTGAATATAAATTAATTGTAAACTATATTATGTTTATTAGAATCGATATATTGATATATTTAAGGGGCGACTAGAGTGACATTGGCATGTCACCTAGAGGCCGTTAGATCGACGGGTAAGGGTTATTCTAACTTAATTAGAGGTCTTAAGTTCAAGACCTTGTGAATGCAACAATAATGTTAACAAAGAGAGAGAGTTTTGCCGCCCTAATGGTCCTACCGATTCGAATCCAAATTAAATTGGATGGTGAAAAAAAACATTAGCATGCTTTTGGTGTTTGAGACTTTTGATCTAGAAGTAATTAGTCTAGCTGCTTAAAAAAAGGCAAAAAAAATCCCTCTAGAGACTTTTCTCTTGGAAGGGCGACTCCTAGGCTTTTCCTTATTGCTCAAGGCTTCATCCTCTGCTTTCGAGGTTTTCTTCTATCTCTCTTACTCTTAGTTTCTCTCTCCTCTTTCTTTATGTCTACTACATGCAACTTTTCTGATGAACTCAATGATATATCCAAACGAGCTAGAGTTTAAGGGCCTGTTTGGTTCAACTTATGGAATGGAAACGGAATGGAATGATTTGGAGGAAAGAAATGGTATCAAAAGTTGTTACCTTTAAAACTTGTTTGGTTCACTAAACAAAAGGAATGATTCTATTACCAAGGGCAAAACAGTCCATTTTCCAGAAAACAGTAAAACCTTCAAATTCCATAACAATGGTGGAGAAACTCCTCCTAATGATAGGACACATTTGCTGCCCAAGAATGTCGGGTTTAGGCCTAATAAAGTCCTCCGTTCAGTAGCCGTGACAACCTCCGATCCGGTCTTATTTGTGCGCCTGAGATGATGAAGGAGGTGAGAGGAGATAAATGGAAGAAAAGGGGAGGACGGTGGCGTGAAAGAGGAGCGCCACCTCAGTGCGGCGGTGGTTCACCTCATCGGAAAAATTGGATGGTGGCTGGTGGTGGAGGGGAGGTGAGGGAGGAGAGAGATGGAAGGAAGAGAATGTGGGAGGAGAGTGAGGGAGAAGATGGGCCACGTTTTGTTTTGGAGGAGAATGGAAATGCGTTTGTTTCCTGTGGGGTTGGGTAGGGTAACAGGGAAATGGAATCAAGTAATTCAAGTAATGGAATGAAAAGACTTTTTGGCCCAAACAAACGGTGTAAAACGGATTCAGCTTTTGATTTCGTTACTTAAGCCCAAAAAATCACGAACCAAACGGGCCCTAAGTGTAGATGATGGTGCAAAGGATGATGATAATGTTGTTAAATGGGTGATAAATTAAGATGATGATCATGATGATTCTTCTAGTCTATGCGTTATCGGCCGACGCTAGACCAATCGCCCGATAAATGCCAAGGCGTTCATTGACACTATGAATTTGACTTGGAAGCCGGTAAAGGCAATGGAAGGCGAAATGGTGGAAGTTATGCAAATTATTAACCGCAAGTGCACAGTTTAGTTGTAGCTAGAACCGGCAGGTACGGGTCGAATCCATAGGAACGGTAGAATTAAGTACCAGCTTTTTCTTAGACTATGAGTAAGTTACACGAATCGAATAATGGTGTGATTTCTACCAACTAATGATAATACTAAATAAAATCGGATAAAACAAGGATTAAACACACTAGGATTAAGCATCACCACTAAGGGCCCGTTTGGTTCGCTGATTTCAAAGCCCAGAAACGGAATCAATAACCCCCAATCCATTTGAGGTTGTTTGTTTGAATTGAGCAAGGTATTCACTCCGTTACTTTTGAAATCTCATTCCACTGTTTTGTTACTCTCCCTCTCCCCAGAGGAAACAACTTTCATTCCCTCCCCAAACCAAGACACATACTCCCCTTCTCCCTCCTCCTTCCTCCCTCCTCTGCCTCTACTTCATTTTGCTAGACATAGAAACATTTCAACCATCAAGACTCAACGTAAGTAATTAAAATTATATAATCTTCTCTTTTATTTATTTATTTTTATTTGTATGGACTTTTTATATATTCAGGAAATTTATATTTTTCTACCATAACTTCTTCTTCCCATCTATCTTTTGTACTAGTATTATGTTTCTAAGTAATTTTTTTTAATTATTTTCCGGGATTTTAGGTTATAGTTTTTTAATCAATCAATTTTACTTTTCATGTTCTTCGTCCATTTACAAATTTGTTATTTTTTTTTCTTTACCTTTCCATTTTTCCTAGTGTAGCATTGACTACATCCTGCTGTTTAAATTCCATAATTCTTCCAAAATCTAATGTTTTTTTGTAGTTTCCATAAATTTCAATAAATTTTGTTATTTATAGTATTTACAGAGATTGTTTTTTTTTTGTCAAATTGTAAAACTACTATTAAGTTCCCAGTTTCTATCTTTTTTATTAAACTCATACTTTGGGCTAAGTAATTTATAAAGATTTTATAATTGTTGTATTTGAAGAAAAAAATTGATATTTGATTCCATTCTATGATTTCATTTGAACCAAACAATAAGAAAAAGAATCAAGTAATAGTGATTCCATTCCACATGTGAACCAAACAAAACTCTTGAAGAATCATAGTTCATTACATTTCCCTCTTTCATTCCATTCTATTGCATTCCGTTTCCGTAAGTTGAACCAAACGACCCCTAAGATGAATCGATCATTTATATAATGTCCCCAATTACCAAACTTTAGCTCAGGTGAGATTAACGTTCCCTTATAACTCGGAAGTAAAACCTGGCTGCGAACTAGATTAAACTCCTCATTATGTCTCAATACCTAGTACTCACTGTCGTGATAGTAAAAGGCCTAACTAAGCATGCATGTCTCCTATTTTCATGGCTTACATACACTCCAAGAAGCATTTAGTACCAACATTAAATAGTTCCCAACCTTAGTTCTCACCTATTTTCATGGGAGAATTCTAGTCAAAGATAAGGTTCTCTAAATTAAGACCCAACTGTTGTTGACGAACTTAATTGAGTAGAAATTAGTCAAGTAGTAAATAAACCCGTAGTTTTAACTCCAACTGTCGTTGATAATATAAAACCTAGATGCTACTTACATACAAAACTAATATGAAGCACAACCTTATCAAACCCTAAGCATACCATTCAATAACATGGGATTTGCAATTTAGTTCATATGATCAATCCATATTAGGGCTCAACTCAATCCTAAAATAAAGGACTACTCACTAATCATATTATAATGAACAATCAATCTATATATATAAAGAGGAACTTTTCGGTGATTAATAGAGCGTCAAGTAGGATTTTAGAATTTAGTTTTTCTTTTAATGAGCTCTTTTATTAATACAAGGAGTGTAATTTAAGTAGGAATGCATACCATAAGAAGATATAAGTTTCCTCTAACTAGAATTATAGTAGGAAAAAAGTTGTGGTAAAGTATTTATACCATATTTCTAATAAAAAAGTAAAGTATTTATATCATATTTCTAACAAAATATTATTTGTATAATGATTTTGAAATTAATGAAAAAGTAAAGAAAGTTTTTGTAAGGAAATAATTCTGACAAGGAAATTATGAATATAAAAAAAAAAAGGAATTTTTGTATGTAATATAAAGCTTTATAGGAGTTTCCACGTTAAATGGATCTTAATGGGGATAGAAGTGTAAGACATATAAGAAAACTAAACCTAAAACATTCTTTTAAAGTGTAGTATGATTAGGGTTAATTATTAATTGAATCCTAATCTGTAAAAACTACGTAAAGCTCCCCCTCCCTACTATATAATATTGTTCCATTCCATAAGCTGCACAAAGAATTTATCTCATGTTCACGTATATGTCTCAACGTGAATGTCCAAAGCTTATTCTTTTTGTTCAAATGTTCTTTGTTCCCTCATTCCATTAGATTTTTCCTTTTTATGTGTCTTTTTCCATGTGTTAATGATTTTCTTATTTATGCC
>CAAKMY010041124.1:0-19127 GCA_901111285.1 Corrigiola litoralis
CGGGCTTCACAACTAGTATTATATAATGATGAATTATTAAAAGGAATCCCAACTGTTTGTTGGCGGGAAAAGCAGTTAGTTAGTTAAGATATGAATGAAGCAGGTTGTTTGACAAGATTTCTGGTACAAAAATGTAGCTCCATAAAATCACTGAAAATCACTCGGCAAATCCACGCCCTCATATTGACATCCTCCACACCCCTGAATTACCACCAGCCATTCCTCCACAACAACATCCTCTCCATGTATGCGAAATGCGGCTCGCTCTTCAATGCACACAAGGTGTTCGACCAAATGCCTCAAAGAAACTTCATTTCTTACAATTCCGTCCTTTCGGCCAATGCCCGTTACGCTGATTTGGCTCCTTATTCGGTTAAATTATTTTCCCAGATGAGATATCTGTGGTTTCTGCCTAACGGGGCGACTTTTATAAGCTTGTTGCAGTCATCTTCTGGTGTTAGGGACTGGTTTCTAGGATTGTCTCTTCATTGCTTGATTATTAAATCAGGGATATTGTTTGATGTACATGTTCAGACTGCTTTGGTTGGTTTCTATTCTGGTTTAGGGGATTTGAATTCGGCTAATCAAGTGTTTCGGAATGTAACCAGTAAAGATGTCTATTCCTGGAATTGTGTTATATCAGGGTATGTGAAGAACAATAGGATGAGTGAAGGTCTGAGTCTGTTCAGAACGATGGTGAAGAGCGGTGTGATTCCAACAGAGTTTAGCTATTCGATGGTTCTGAATGCTTGTGCAAGGTTGGGTGACTATGCTTTCGGTAGAATAACCCATGGACACGTTATTGCGACGGGTGTGCCTGTAGATTTGCCCTTGGAGAATGCATTGGTTGACATGTACTCTAGCTGTGGTAATTCCCAGTCTGCATTTGATGTATTCAGAGGAATTCAAAATCCTGATCTTGTGTCGTGGAATTCAATGATGGCAGGATATGCAGAAAATGAAGAAGGGGACAAGGCTCTTGATTTATTTGTCCAACTGCAGCGTCGTGCTGCTCGTAAACCAGATGAATATACTTATGCTGCTCTAATCTCTGCCATTCAACAATACCCAGCTTCGCATTATGGGGAACCACTTCATGCGCAAGTCATAATATCCGGATGGGATAAGAGTGTATATGTTGGAAGTCCACTGATTTCCATGTATTTCGAAAATGGGAGAGCTGAGTTTGCTGAAAGGGTTTTCCACTCAATCCCAAAGAAAGATGTGGTTCTGTGGACTGAAATGATCTCTGGTTATTCTAAAATGTCAGATGGTATGAGTGCAGTTAAAGTCTTTTATATTATGTGGAGAGAGGGTCAAAAAACTGATGCCTTTGCTCTAAGTAGCGCTTTGAGTGCATGTGCCGATCTTGCAACTCTGAAACAAGGTGAAATGCTTCAATGCCTGGCCGTAAAAGCTGGCTGTAGTTCTGAGATGTCAGTTTCTGGAAGTCTGATTGATATGTATGCCAAAAACGGTAATCTGCAAGCGGCAGAGTCCATATTCACTGATGTCATAGACCCAGATCTTAAGTGCTGGAACTCAATAATTGGAGGCTACGGTTACCATGGGAAGGCAGAGGAGGCGGTGAAGCTTTTTGATGAAATTTTGATTCATGGTCTGGAACCAGATGAGGTCACATATATCACATTACTATCAGCTTGCAGCCATTCTGGCTTGGTCTCTAGAGGGAAATTCTTATGGAACCACATGAAGAATAAGGGTTTGTCTCCTGGTCTTAAGCACTACTCTTGCATGGTAAGTTTGCTAAGTCGAGCAGGGCTTCTAGAAGAGGCTGTACAAATTATCAATGAGTCAGAGTTTGGTGAGAATCACCTTGAACTATGGAGAAGTGTGCTAAGTTCGTCTGTCTCTAATAAAAATTTGTCTATGGGACTCCATGCTGCAAGGAAAATCCTACAAATTGATTCACACGACAGTGCCACCTATACTTTGCTGTCGAATCTTTATGCTGCTGTCGGGAGATGGGAAGGCGTCATGGAAATAAGGAAAAGGATAAGAGGATTTATGTTGGAAAAGGATCCAGGTCTGAGCTGGTTTGAGACAGCGAAATGCTTGGAGACTTTCTCCTCAGGCGATCAGTCACATCCGAGGATCGAAGAAGTGAAAGCTCAGTTGGAGATACTGCAAGGGGACATGGAGGAGTATCGAGATATTGATTATCTATAATGCAAGAGGTTCCTCATCAACGAAAAGGTTGACATAAAATCATTGTTGAGCATTAGGTACCGAAGATTTAAGATTGCTTTTTCAGAACCTAGATGCTTTGCTACCCATTGACAAGGGAGACCATTGTCAATTTGTCTGCTCGATTTGCTCAGATAGCAAAGCCAAAGCTAGTACTTTACATGACCGATGCTACTTTGTTTCTGATTTATGTGCTAACAGTATTACTAGGGTAGATGGTGCCACTTTCAGGATGGGCATAATTCACAAGACCTTATGCTTTGTGCTGCTCTAACATTAATCAATAATTATAACATGGAGATTATCAAGGGATTACCTTCAGAGTATCCCGTATGCTTCCTGATATCAACGGAAATCTGATTTCTTCAGACCTGTAATTCCTGACAACTTTTGACAGTACAAAGTCCACTACGATTGTTGTGTGAAAAAAAGTGCATGATTGATGCTACTGCAGTATAAACACTGGGAATTTTTAAGCTTAATGATTCCGTAGCCTAGAGGTTTCTTAACCTGTCACTGTAAAGTTATAGCTGTTGTAAATCCGATAAGATTAAACAGAAGTTCGATTGAACTTTTAACAAAATTGCTTTGTTTGGTGTGTGAGTTGTAAAGTTTTCTTATAATTAAGCCTACAGCAATATGACAATATCTCTATCCCCTTTGAGTTTGTTCATTTGAGCTAAATAATGATTGAGTTAGCATTCTTTCCTTGTTCATACTGCTTTCATATTGGTTAAAATTATGTATTCCAGCTTAGTATACTTGGGTTAAGTTTTTGATTGAAGTGATATGCTTTCTTGCTTATTATGTTTGTATAAAGTCATAAAGATGCATTTTTTCTACTGTCATGATTTAGTTGCTGTAAGTTATATAATTTGGTGAATGGTATGTGGGATTTTTATGCTGGGAGATTCTTTGCTATTGATTGTATCTGATAATATTGCAGAATTATTGTGTCTATAGCTATCTAGTTATCATTCCAGCTTATAAGAGTCTATCGTTATAAAGGGTTGAAGTTTGTGATGATAAGTAATTATAGAGTCTGCTAAAATTCTGGACCTCTTTGTAGTATTAACCTTATATTATCAATCAATGTAGCTTATTAGTCATTTATTCTTTTCTTTGTTTTTGGCTAAGTAGCTTATTAGAGTTCATGTTTATAAAGGGTTGAGGTTTGTGTATATGTGATGCTATTAATTCTATCAATGGTCTATAATAGGAGAATGTATGAAGTATAGAGTTTGACAAAGTTTTGAACTTCGGGGTTAATATCATTGTTCAAAGACTTAAAAATCGCGGTCTTTGTTGGAACGCGGGCGCTAGCACAGTGGTCTCTGGTTAATGCTGAATTTGATGTTGGAATTGGACATTGTTGTTGGGACCTTTACATGCTCCATGATTTTGTTATTATATACCTTCGCAATGGCATTGCCAACTGATGTGTGTGTTTCTCACTTTTAATTCCAGGGAGGATGAAATGCTTAAGGTTCTATTATTCGGATAGCTTTTTGCATCAGAGCTTTCGCATTTGATTGAGAAATAGAGTTTTACTTATATGGCTGAATCAGAGTCAGTATGTCCCTCTACATCCTCTGAGTGGGACGATGCATTCTATTCTTTTATGGAAGTAATGGACAATGGGAGTGAAAACTTAAAAGTTTCAAGCAATATTGAAGCTTGCGAGTTTGTTAGATCGTGTTCCCAATCCCCTTTTATCACTTACTGTGCCTACCCTCGTAGGGCTATTTGACAATCCTCCGGGGGACAATGGTGCTCTGCAAGAAGCTGCTGCTTATTGTTTGAAGCGCATTACTTGTGACAGGGATCAGGAGTTGGTAGAACTTGTTTGTGTACCGAAAATCTTAAGTTCACTTGTGAGGATTTTATTGTGTTCTGATGGTAGATGTCAGAGATATTTGATAAACTGTTTATGGGGTGTGGTTAATTTTGTATGTGACAGCAGAGGGTACGTACTTGCGAGCGGTGGGTTGGAAGTTGTTGTTAATTTGCTGGCATCTTGCACAGACAGTAGGAGAAGATACCTCTTGGAGATACTGAGTGCGTTGGCATTGGTCAGAGACGTCAGGAGAGCTTTGGTTTCTCTTGGGGAACTACGTCTTCTTATTGAAGCTGCCAAGTATGGTAGCATAGAGTCTAAAGAAAGAGCTGCTCAGGCAATCGGATTGCTTGGAGTGACTAGAAGGGCCAGACGTACACTCGTTGTATTGGGTGCAGTACCAGCACTTGCAGATCTACTTCGGGATGGAGACATCACTACAAAGTTAGTAGCTGGAAATGGGTTGGGTGTCATTTCATCTCATGTCGATTAGATTAGGCCAGTTGCTCGAGCATTCCTTTGTATGCTGAGCTTCTCCGAGGACCTGAAAATTTAGGCAGGGAAATTGCAGAGGATGTTTTCTGTATATTGGCAGTTGGCGAAAATAATGCAGTTGAGATTGCCGAGCATTTGGTTAGAATCCTCCAAGAAGATAATGCTGAAGCAAAGGCTGCAGCTGCCAATGTTTTGTGGGATATATCAGGTTTCAAGTACTGTACCACTGTCATTCGTAATTCTGGTGCCATCCCCATTCTTGTTGATCTTTTGGGAGACGGGAATGCTGATGTTAGAGAAAAAGTTTCTGGAGCTGTTGCACAGTTGAGCTACCATGATACTGAACGTTCTGCCCTTGCTGATGCTGGAGCAATTCCATGTCTTATAGAGATGCTGCAAGATGAGTCTGAGGAACTGAGGGATAATGCTGCAGAATCCCTAGTCAACTTCTCAGAAGAAGTAATCTATCACGACAGATTATCCCAAGCATTTGATATGCCTGCATTCCAGAATATGCAGGACAGGATGGTTCATATTCGTGCTGCTGATCAGCATATGGCCAGATCTTTGAGGCAAATGAGCATCGAAGAACTAACCTGGAATCCTGTCCTCAATTGATTCTATACTTTGTAAGTACATCAGTTGATCTTTAAAGCTATGAATATTAAGATCTTGGCTATATTCTCTTTTACTAGTGTTTATTCTTCATGTTCTAATATTTCACTCAGTTAATACAGATCAAGGGGAAACGTAGTGAAGTTGAGCTCATACTTCTCCTTAAATTGAACTAGGTTAGCCTTTTCGGCATCCCGGGCTTAATTTTTACTCTTCAATTAGTTGTGGCGTGGGGCACCGATACTCAAAAAGAACCTTGTTGAAGATCTCCTAGCTGTGATTTTTCTTTTTTTGAATTTTGTAAACACCTGTTGTCATGGAGCTGACAAGTAAGTCGTATCAGAGCAGATGATGGAGGCTCTGCAGCATTAGGTGCTAGGTAAGAGAGGGAAATGTAGTCATTGTCAGTAGTAGGTGTCATGATCTTATAAGCAAAATATGGTTACTAATCAATTAGAGCTCAAGTATCCAACTCTACTCCAGTGCCACTCAGACACTTGTTTTTTTATATTTATTCCACACACTCGTACTCATCTGATCACCGGCATAAAGCATCCAAGCTGTGTTTCGAGCAGTAAAGTTTCCAACATATGATACTGAGATAGGAAAATAAGAGCCGTAAGCTGTGTGATCCTATTAGGAATAAGTGATCTAGAAGCAGTAATACAAGTTTTCTAACACATGGTGACGGGAGAAAGAAAAGAAGAACCCAGAAGTTATGTTGAGAGCTGGTGCTCCATATAGGTGAAATGAAGACTGATTAATTGATGGTAGATGAACCACAGACCAATAAAGAAAAAAAAGAAAAACTAATGATAAAGAATATATAAAATAAATATATGGGAAAACAAACCATAGCAATGGGTGAAATCTTCCATAAATATGGTGTTTATCATGATGAATTACAGCCATTTTTATACAAGCTCGCCATTGTCAATAGACCCTGTCCCAACTGGCTCTGCATGCCTTGAAAAATGGCAAAATTGTGCGGCTTTTATGCTGTATGCTTCCATTCTGGTACATATAAAGGCAAACGGGATAAAAGAGACATTTGTTGAGAAATTATAGCCATTTGCTTTCTCTTAGTCATTTTTTGCTTTCTTTGTGTGTTTCCATAGGCAGCTGTTGGAAAGCTCTTAGGCTAGAAAGACAGCAGGAGATGGACATGCCAAGAACAAGGTGCTGCGAAATATTATAAGTTGCTGGTAATATAGTATACTTAGTAGAAGGTGAGCTAGTCCCTGCTCATGGGTTGTTTATAAGTGGCCATCTACTGATGCTTAATGACAACCTTTGTTTCCACGGTGGGACTTTTGACCACCAAAAACTATATGGAGGAGCAAAGGTGATCACTGATCAGTGATCATTGCTGCATGCTTCTGAGTTCTGACAGCAGTGGGTCAGTACACTCAAAGAAACCAAATGATGAGACTTGTTAGCTGTGATGAAAAACGGTGCACTTTGTAAGAAGTTAGAACTGAAAAGACGAAATCTAGCTTGGGAAAGAGCACAGTGTTTGTTTCTTTGATTACACTGCTTGTTCAGATCTCCGCTGTTTTACATGGAAGGTGGGATGTGAACAATTCTGGCCTAAGGGCAACAAGAATGCAGTAAAAGATGTTGTGAATGAGGCTGCTAAGTTATCTGGAAGACTTTCTCACATATTGGTTCCAGCTGAACAACCTACCATTGGGAATTTCAAGCATATACTTCTTGGCATCGAAGAACTTTCATCGTTTTGGTGCAGAAGTTCCGAAACTTCCAGTTTGTGTTACCCTTGGATTAGTAAACACAATGTGCATTAGCCAAAACAAGCAATCACTATAACAAGATGGTGAGTCGTGGAGTGGTTTTGACCCCATTTAAGAGGTAGCTTCCGGTGTTGCCTGTGGGGTTTTAGAAGTATTGCACAAAGACATTAGCGCCATGAGACTCTTGGGCCATGATGATGACAAGCTCCACTTTTTGCTGATAATTTCCTAGGTATAAAAAGCAACGGTGATTATCAAAATGGCACCATAATCAACTTTTACAAGATTCATGAGCCTGAGCTAAGGGGATTGCTGTTGGAGAAGGCGGCAGATGGCCAGGGAGTGAAACTTTGTCCATTTGTTCCAGTTACCTTGGTAATAATGCACCAATTCATTCCCTAGATGAACCTAAAAGAGAAACATTTAAGAAATTAATACAGGTTTTGAAGTATGCAATCCCCACACCATGGCATTTGCTTGCAAACAGTTGGTTAGTCCTAAAGAGGATCAAAATTATGATGATGGTGATAATAATGGTGATGGTGACGACGATGAACAGGAGGCAGATGAGAAGGAAAGATTCTTGAAGCTAGTTGAGGACGGACTGACAGGACTACTCCAATCTAAGAATCCCTGTACACCTGAGCTTCAACAGGCCATTAATACTTGTCGCGGTCAAAGTGTTCTTTCGTTAATCTCAAATCCGGTATAAAATGTTGTTGGAGTTGGTCAAAATGCTCTTTCGTTAATACTTGTCGCAATTTTGGAACTGAGGTCAAAGAGGAAGCTGACCACGAGACAGAAAGAAATCCAGAAGCCAGTTTTCACACAGGTAGAAATCATGGCACCAGGGAACACACGAGACAGAGCAGCACAAAATTGTAGAACTGGAACCTCAGAAATGGCACATTTGTGACATGATCTCGTATTTGCTTTTTTTTTTTTCCCAAAACCTTTAACAAAAGAATTATGAAATTTATTTCCTATGACAAAACACATGGCAAATCTCGCTACTGTCTGTATACATCATGACTATCAATGTGATCCGTAACAACACTACTGGCCGAGCTGTCCTCTTCTGTTTCCTTCTGAAATCGCTTCTCTCCATCATAAGACCGATCATAGCCATTATCTCCTAGCGTCTGCTGAAAGTGGTTCTCATGATCAGAAGTCCTGTCTAACTCATCATCTCTAGGTCGGTTCCTCTTCAAGATTTTGGAGAAAAACGGAGCAACTTCTTTAGCCTCCAGTAGCGTGTCGTCATGTTCAATCCTTTCAAATCGAACAGCACTGACCTTTCTCGCGTTCCCAGCTAGTATCTGCACAAGATATACCATACAGATATCTAGTATCCCTACAAGAGTATAGCAAAGCAAGAAACATATTTATCCCAGAAACTTGAGTCCATAGTCTAACTCTAATTTCTCAGGTAAACGTTCTAAAATTGCAAATATGCATTATAGATTATGCATTCACATAATGTCAGTCTGATTTCATTAAACAATTATGCCAACACATATTAAGAGATCGGCACTTCACGACCTTCCACAGGCCACAGAAAGATTTGCCCAAGCACAAAATCCCATCACATGTCAGCCTAACAGATGTTATCACTCTACATATTGAGTCACAAAAAGAAAGGTGCAAAACTCTCTTTTACAAGAGTTGAAGCTTATGAGGAGATACAAAGGTTACAGGGAAGCCTTCGTGCCTTACTATAGTGGAAGGCGGAAAAACAATGGATGGAGTGGCTTGAGAAATGAATAACTGTTGCATACCTCTAGTTTGAAAACTTGAAATTTTTCCTTGTTTTCAGGGCGATCCGATTCAGATTCAGTGTATTCATCATCCTCTTCTTGATTTTCCCTTTCAAGCACAACCTTCATACTCTCACCTGTTCTTGGGATATATCCAAATGCTTCACAAATGAAACCCGAAACTGTCTCATATTGATGACCCTGCCACAATAGAAAGAAATTAAGTAATTCAAGAGAGAAGGAAGCACAACTATAAGCATCACATAATGGATGGACTCTAGAGTCTAGACAGCAGATATGACACTGCAACTTCAGCAGTAACGGAAGACCGAGGTTTCAGGTTGGCATCCAAGTTTTGCTAAGAAACACCCATCCAATGAAGCCCAAATTAACTAATTACAGTAGCAAGAACTTTAAAGCAGGTTGAATCACAAAAGTGGACCTCAAAGGCTAACAAACACCGGGAATAATAATTTTACAACCAGGCACCAGCAAACTATACACAACAAAGTACAGCTTGCTCCAACAATCCGAATGGAACAGGGGTGGGAATAAAAAGGGACAGTGTCAAAAGAACTATACCTCAGACATCTTGATGTTCAAGTCTTCAGATAGCTGATCAATTGACGTATTTGCATCCACATCATATATTCCCTCGGCACGCATCACAATGTAGCCTGTTTTCTTTTGAATCTCCTCCTATTCCAGGCCAGTCACAAGTTGGTCAACAGAATAAAGAAATCAATCATGAGTTGATGAAAACCAATTTATCAACTAAATAATAGACTTTGATTTCCATGATCTTAACAAATATTACACGGTTCATTTTTCACTAGATGTATAATTTTATCAACTATCTTGAACTTCACAAAGTAACTGCTTGTTTAAAATTGATCAAATGCATACTAAACCATCAGTCTTCTTAACAAATATTACAAGGTTCTTTTTTTCACTAGACGTATAAATTTATCAATTACCTTGAACTTTAAGTAATTGCTTGTTAACAATAAAGGTTAAAAATATAATAAAAATAACTTCTCTTTTATTTCTATGCCTTTTTCACTATGACATTAGTGCGTTTCTTTGAATAAATCAGGTCATAGGTATATGATTTCCAAAGCAGATAATTTAATTGGATTAAGATTTATTTGACTTTTACTAAGTTTCAATTTAGTCTGGAACCAAAATTCTATATCTCTGAGTTATGGCAACACTGGGGCAAATGATCCAATTGACACACAAGTCCATACTTGCGACTACGGTTGTTCAAAAACTGCAGTCAGCCAGAAAATTGGACCCGATTCGATCCGGTCCGATATTTTCCAGTCACATATATTAGGGCTAGGATTGTTCAAAAATCGGTCTGGACCATAGAATTGTACTGTCCAGTACTCCAGTCCAGTCTTTGGTCCTGAAATTCTTAAATCTGGTCCGATCCGGTTTTAGATCAGTAAGCAACCCTACTTGCAATAAACTATCCGAAAAATCCCCCATGCAACCCGCTTTCTGTATAAGGAACTGAAATTTCACGTAAAAGCACCTTCTTCTTTAGCTTGAGACATGTATCTAACTGATAATAAGCTAATAGAGTTAGGAAAATCAAGGATGACGCTGTATGCGAGGATCTCCTGAAAGCAAACAGTGTTACTATTCTAAAATATCAACCTTCCGAGTGGAATGTCCCATCTCGAGAAATTTAGAAGTGTGAAATGTCCCATCTCAAAGGATTTAGAAAGAGAAGAAACAACAGATCACTCCAGATTCGGAAATCCAGAGTCCTCTGCCAGCTTCTCCAAGGATTAATATTAACAAGAAGATAAAGTTAGCGCCAAATCCTCATTCATCATACCCCGCCTTGCAAGTAAAAGAAATGTAGCTATCATCCTAAAATTAGTGGAAAATAAACTCCAAGATATATAAGCAGAGCCCACAAGCTAGTGAGACATTCAATAATGCCGTGAGTACCATATATATCTTGGAATTCCTTTTCCAAAGTAACAATAAAAACCATATAGGCAACCTGCTTCAATACGCATACATGGCGGACAGAAATCCCATGCAATCGTTGTGATTTTTCCTTTGATTTTTCCCCCAACCAATTATTTATTCAATTGTTCCTCATCTAAGTTTACAATTTAGCAAATAACTTGGCCTGGAAGCTATGATAGGGGAAACTAATGAACTAGACAATTAATACAAATGTAATACATCTACAAGATATTACCTTCGAATCATTCTCATCAAAGATTTCACCGACGATTTCTTCAACAACATCTTCCAGGGTTACCAACTGTTTAATGGACAATAAATGGTAAGGTAAGGATATTTCCAGCACAAGACAATGTTCTGGGGAAGATCAGAACATAAATAAAAGAGAACGGACCAAATGCAATCAAGAATTTTACATTGTATAGTTCAACATCAACAATAAAAGCTCCTTACTGAATATGCGGCCGTCAGATACTCAGATTCATGCAATTTTCCAAATTATACTACGGACTTCAGTAGAAGAGCTTAAATATTTCCACTATTGTCAAGTAAAGTCAGAAGTGTAAACAGCAGCTCCAAAGTATTAAATTTACAACAGAAGGAATCATTTACCCCCACAGTTCCTCCATATTCGTTCAGAACAATGGCCATGTGAACTTTTCTAATTCGAAATTCTCGAAGAAGATTCCATACAGACATTGAATCTGTGACAAATACAAGACAATAAACTACCATTAATGACAATTTATGGATGTGAAATGATATAAAGCCAAAAGAAATAAACCAAACAAAAAAAGGAAGCTAGGCAAGATATGCTTTAGAGTCAATGACAGCAAGGTGTACACTTCAGTGTGTGGAGGTCAAAGGCAAGCCTTACAGTCAAATTATATAGATGATGAGCGGCAAGGTCCATAGACTAAAGAACCATGTTTGTGTGTGCTTGCACATTTAACTGTCTTTCCCTTTTGTCCTTTGTCTTAAGAGTGTGCAGGGTTGGCACAGAGTGTCAGCAGGAGAACCCATATTTCTCATATTGTCAACTAGACCTACCGCAAGAAATCTGGCGCATCTAGAAATAGGAAGGCAGGTCTAAAAACTTGACATGGGTATCGGAACCTTAATTATTACCTTTCATAAATGCCTTGTTGCAGAATGGGACTCCAGACCAAGAAAAACCACTGTGTCCAGAGCTGAAGGAAGACGAGAACATACTACCCATGAATATTGGTCATTATTGAAGCATGATTTTTATCAAGGAAATTCCTTGCCTTTCAGCGACGTCGACCAGGGTGAGTTTGCTCATTCCATGTGGTTGAATTAAACTAATATCTGAGAGGAGCCGTGGGTGTGCCCCAGTACTATAGTACAAAAGAAATTCGCAAGCTTGAGTTGGAGTAAAAAAGGGAAGCTGCTTTGGAGTTTTGCTACAATGGCAATTTTCTGGTGCTGGATCGAGTGACATTCTCGCATATTTTCCGGTGACACTCATTCTTTGGGAATTATATGGGGACGGGTGGTGTATTTGACTTGCTTTTGGGCTAAGGGGGCGGGTGTTTTGGGCTGATGAACTAACCCTGAAAAAGTTCACGAGTTGCAATCAATCCCAAATACACCAAAACACAGCTGGTCCACCGCACCACTGGATTGTCAATACCAAGCAGTCTAATCCAGATGGATTACGTTTCTTATATGACTCCTTGTCCTCTTAGATTTCCTTATTTTTTATTGAAAGCGGTACTTTCTATAAAAGGACTCTTACCCTTCACCTAGTCCAACATTTTCTAAGAGGAAGCCTGACATAATGCAGAAATGGGACTCCTTTTCAACAAAGGAGAAAATTTATACCACTTGCGGAGACCAAATAATCATATGTCTACAAATTATTGATTCCTAGGAATATGCCATCGTGCATTTTTAACTCAATCACTCATTTAATCATTGAACTTAAAATAGTGGAACAGGAATTTTTCTACTGACATCGGTAGAAAATAGGCTATGGCTTACATAGATGGATCATAAGTGCAAGTCGTAGAGGCTTGAAGCATCAAATTCTGCAAAAGAAATATTTTATAAATGAAAAAATTCATCACCTCTGCAATCTGCAGGGGTATGGCTGTGTAAATCTAACTACTGAGACTAACTCCACAAGGCTGGAGCCTGATGCACTAGGGATATCGATTGATTAGAATAACATCATTGCAAAATTGCTGTCTAAGGGCCCTCCAGGATAAACTTTGACCGAGTTGGAAGAATAGTCCTCCAATTAAGCTCACTAAAACTCTAACTGATAAATAGAAAGTGCGAAAGAGCTGGGAACAAAATTCTTCTGGAACAAATACAATAATGGCAAGGAAAGGTCTAACCCATAGCATTAACGCGACATGACCATTATTCAGCAGATGTGGAAGTGCGTTCTAAGAAATTACCTTGTAAGAATTATATGCCCTCCATTTTATCAAAAAGAAAAAAGGAGGCCACACTATCCAGAATCTTTACAAATACGTGACTTTTTTTGAAAAAGTGTCCTGTAATATTTGGAAGAAGACACAGATGATATAAAAAAAAAAATACTATTTCAGTATTTTGAAACGGATAGACTAACTTATAAAACATTTAAAGTTGGACAAACTGAAAGATGCACGATCGTAAAGATCCTTTCAAACTATCCAGAATTCATAAAGACAAAGGCCAGATGTTTGTCTAAAAACAGAAGGCAAAAATTTACTAGCCAACATAATTGGAGCATACCGACGACCCAAAACAAGAATAAACAAGCAAGACACATTCTCCAAGTTGTCAATTCCTCACTTTAGATCCTTCTATTATTTAAACCTATTCTGACTAACATTTACCATTAATTACCGCAGCGATTTCCTGTCAAACCTGGACAGGCAAACTCCTTTCTCGCCAGCCTTCGCAAATAAATGAACTAGACCACCCAATAGCTTAATATAAGTCACCACCAACCAAAAGCGTCCATCAAAGCACCAAACCAAAAATAAAGAAATCAAAACTAGTAGTTAACATAATGGTGTCTGTGTCGATGAATGAGATAGTATAGGCATCAATGATTACCTGGCACAAAGTAAGCTGGCTTGTGTGCCACATCTCCGACAGTAGAACTTTCTAATAGATCCCCCTTCAAAATCACAATTACCATCAATTTGCAAACTATGAGATTGCTGCACAGAATTAAAAGGAAGACGAAGCAACTCCATGAGGAGACTGTCATGAGAAGAAACTAGCAGACCTTTTGAACATAATCCAGCATATCCATTGCATATGCAATACCAACTATGTTATCAACACGCTGCTCAAATACAGGTACCCTGAACAATGAACATGGAACTAATGCATCAGCTATGAACTTGAACCAATAAAGCATAATTCTTACAAGCATCGCATACCTTGAGTACTGATGTGTTACCCACAAATTATGGAAATCAATCAATGATGCACTTGCATCAATGGCAACAACATCAACAAGGGGTGTCATAACCTCTCTAACATGTGTATCTTTGATCTCCAACACATTTTCTATCATGTCCTGAAATGGACATTCGACATTGTAGTTGAGTCAGAAAAAGGTCACTTCCTAAATGAATATAACACGTATATTTGTGTATTGGAAAATGCAGAGAAATAATGATAATGCTAATTTAGTTACCATCGTATAACATTTGGTACTTGCAGTAACTCACACCGTTTTTTTCTTTTTTGGTACTATGAAGTAACTCACACTGTGGATATAGCTAATACCAACAGACTATCTTCATAACTATTGTTTACAACAACCCCCCAGAATTTTACATACTCTAATGAAATGTATAGAAAGCTATATTTTGCAAAAAATAAGAAACACATTGCTCAACAGTAAGATTATATCTTTATAGTCTACGTTTTAGAGATTAAAAGTGGATCATTCGACTCCAACTGTCTAACTCTGTACACAATAATGGTCCTCAAAAGATTAAAAATTTCTCTTAGTGTTGCTGAGATCTAGAAAACAGCATGACAAAAAGAGCTTTATTCTATCCAAATCCATCCAATGAGCACTTCGCAAGAGAATGAGGGGCGGATACGATTTCTGTTACAAAATTCCTGACAGGTCAACTAGCTTCTACCACAATATCACCTCAACTCTCCTAAAGTTGTACCAATTCAAAATCTACATTGAATTTTCAGAACTCTTTGGTAAATTCCACACTGTGCTGATAGTTATCGTTACTGTTGTTGACGATGATAGTTTAAAGAACAGCCCTAAGTCTATCAGCTTTCTTAATAAGTCTTTTACAGACAGCCAGATGTTTTTCTAACCACCACCACTGCCTCGGGTGCAGGTATAGTCAGATTAGGGACATGGTCAAAAGAGCTCTAGATGTTTCAATCAACCCATCTCTTATTGGCATTAGTTACAATCCTACAAAGTTTCCAGAAAATATTTACTTTTTTGTTCTTATATCCTCCAAAAATGTTCCCTTTTATACTTCGGTATGTTATTTTGACTCTTTATTTTATCTTGAGTACATGTGTCAGACTCCCCACACTCCAGCATTGGTACGGACACTCGATACAACATTTTAACCTATAAAAACGCCAATATTACGGAACATGGTCAAGTCTGACACCTGAACACATACTAATGTCCAACACTCGTAGCCAAGTCTAAGCAAAATTATCAAATCTTCAATACTGTTTATGCATTAGTCAATCAGTTTGTACCACAAAGCATGCAGACATCAGAACCTCATCCAACAAAAGAAGATGGAACAGAGAAGGGGAGGATTCAAAACAGTCAAAATAACAAAAGATTTATGCAAAGCAACAGTTATACCTGTTCTTCCTCCTCTATTGCTCCACTGAGTTCTGCACCACGTAGCATCAACTTCAGCTCATCCTCAGTGACGTATGGTTCACTAATACACAAAATTTGAAAGGTATGAAGAACTTTGTGAAATGCCACGAATTAAGAATTAAGATAGCTTTTTACTTAAATTTAGACTTTGAAGCAGAAATAGAAACCCTGAAGGCAACTGTCATGACATGGTAAAAGACTAAAAGTGCACCTACAATATCAAACCTTGACGTTTGATAAAATAGGAGCAAAGGCCAGTTTGGCTAATAGACCTCTCATATTCACAGTCATCTTGATGGTTTAAATTTTTGACGGAATATAACACAATGATTTGTCCATTTCCATTAGAGACAAAGGTTGATTGTTCTTTCGGAATATATTGGTCCAAATCAAAATGGCTCATATAACCCTTTGTGCTTCTTCTTTTTATAATGAAGTAGCTAATGGTTGGCGCACTTCAGCTCAATGGTCAATTGGAAATAGTTTATCTGTGTTACTGCAATACACGGGTAAGGCTCTGCATATACCCAATCCCCCTTACCCCGATTGGGCGGAGCCTTTTTGTAGGCACCGGAAAAATGATGTCTGTGTTGTTGTTATTGTTGTAAGTAAACAGTGACACCAGAAATGAAATTCGAAAAAAAGTCTTTGTCAAGAAATGCAATATTTACCAAGTATAGGTCCCCC
The DNA here is from genome assembly GCA_901111285.1 of Corrigiola litoralis. NCBI lineage: Eukaryota > Viridiplantae > Streptophyta > Magnoliopsida > Caryophyllales > Caryophyllaceae > Corrigiola > Corrigiola litoralis. The sequence continues at coordinate 16,195 of CAAKMY010041124.1, forward strand.
ATCACCGCTTTACCCATTGAAGGAGAAAAGGAGGCCATATTTTTTGTAAGAAATACAACAATTACTCTGGAAACAAACACAATTGCCATGAAGAAGGCTACTCCAAACGGCGAAACATCAATTTCCCCTTTCAGACTTTTCAAAAATCAAGACCTAATCTGTAAGCAACTAGTTTAGGATAATTGGTGCAACTTCTATACATAAACTCTCACATATGCGCACGAAGGAGGTCCAAAAAATCTTGTTTGGCAAATGACACCACAAAAGTTTTCAAGGGAGCTCAAAAGCAATGCCCAATTGCACATAGTATCAATTTAAAAATACTATAATGTTTCATGCTGTCCATATTATATAGTTATATGATACCTTACCTAAGTCTTTGTCTACTGCAGTCAATAGAGACAGTTGAGCATACCCAGAAGTAACTTTACATGAACTTGTTAAGTTCAGTACGATTAGGGAGTTGTACTTACAAAAATTCACTATATCCGGGGATACTCTTACTTTTTGGGAGCCTACAGTCCCTACATCTAGTGGCTCAAAAACAAACTATGTCTACTACCAGTTGAGGCAACACTGCAACAGAGCATAAATAGTCACTACTTTAACCTTCAACTCAAGCAAAAGCCTCAGACACTTGGGGGTCTTAAGTTCCACCAACTAATTGAACTGAACTTATACAGATACATGGTAATTACCAAAACTAGACCAGCATATGAAGAAGTTGATATGAAATAAAATGTTTAAGAGCCATTGCAACTGACCTCCTTCCTTTCAGTCCAAGCATCTTCAGCATGCCCATTGACAAGTAAGTGACAACTCTTCCCACAGGATATAATACCAAGGACAGCCAGGCTACTGGTCTGACCTAAAGACAACACAAACACTTAAAAGCATAAACTGGAACAGGAAGTCCACAACAATGGATCTTAACTGACTTTGTCATTGCTTTAATTTTATACACACCAGCAACTGCTGATTATCAAACGCAACTCAAGTACAACAAAGACAAGATAACTCACCACAATTCTTGCAACCTCTGTGGCATGGTGTACAGCTATGCTCTTAGGAGTAATTTCAGTAAGAAGCAAAATGGCCACCTGATAACCAAACAAAGACGTGAAGATACAATAAAAAATGCATTAAGGGAGAGGAGGATGTAAGACAAGTTGGTAAGGGAATAAAGCCTACCGTCATCACTCCAGTTGCGGCAGTCACTCCAGCTTCACCAAATAATGCCGTTGCAGCTTCAGTAACTAATGCAGTTGCCCCAATATTGACGACACTGTGAGTGTGTAGAACCTCTTATAAGAAGATAATTCAAACTGAAGCCTTAAAGAAATCTATGAAGAAAAAGAAAGACAACTACGTCGTGCCAATAAGAATAGTTGTGAGAAATCGGGTGACATCACTACGAAGCATTCTGAAGACACCATTATCAGGCTCCTTTTCAGCTAGCTCACGCACCTAAAAGAAGTAAAGACTAACCAGTGAATCAATAGTCTCAGTTGTGATATGGGATCTCAAATAATAGATCGCAAATATTTGCATAGAAAATGGATACTATGACATTTATGAACAGAAACCTCACATGCATAGGAACTGTAAAAAGTTTTCTACTATCAGACACCATGAGATGTGGCCAAGTGCAGAGACTGTACTTGATCAAACTGACAAAAGGTATTGTTCAACAGAATGGACAAGAAATCCAAATAAACTCCTTAAACATTACGTAGGCGGCCCCATCATATAAACGTCGAGTTATGGAAAGAAAGAATTATTCAAACAATCCGAAAGCAATCATAACTTTTGTGCCATAAATCCACAAATTGTAGCTTCTATCAACTCTGTGCATTTCACCATACTATTTATTATCTTTATTCTCTGTTTAGTAGTTGGTTAATCTGTCCCTATGTTGCCGCTTTTGCAATTGTGTGGGTAACTCTACAAGAGTGTAGGGGTGAGGCCCTGTACATCTGACCAGCCCTTCCTGTGCCCTGGGCAAGAGCATCTTTAGAGAGTAAGTATGGTATGGTATGGTAAACCTAACCATACTCGTGCTAGGGCACATCACAACCACCTATCAACATGGATATGATTAAAACACTCAAAATCAAGCTATACCCATAAATAGCATCATCATTCTCATTGATACTTCAAGAATGACCAGAGATGAATCCCCACATAATTCACATTGGCTGAAAAGAAGGCTTTTTTTGGGGTTTAGAAAGAGCGCACGAAGACACATATAAGAATTGAACCCCCAAACTCAGTTAGAGGACGATACTTTTAACCACTAAAGTATCTCTTGATTCTCCATAGAAGACAGTAACCCATGTTGGTAGCCGATAATAAGAATAACAAATTTCCAAAGTGGCATCCTCAATGAAAATTGGAACTTATAATTTCAGTTATGTCAAGCCCCCAATATGGATCTCACCACACGTCTGCAGAAGCCTAAATGAACAGAACCTCTCTAAAACGTTTCTTTCATCCTTGTCATATGCTATAATCTCGACTACCTGAACTTCGTCCTAATACTTCTCCAAAGGCATAGTAAGACCATGTGGAAGGCGACCAAACATTGCCCGCCAGGCCCTCCCCCTTCTTTTTTCTTGTATGTCTCTTCCTTTTCAGTGGTGCCAATCATCAAGGCATTGCTGTATCTCAAAAAAAAAAACTCATATGTTCTAGATTTTCAGAGAATGCCCATGTATCTTATCATCTGCAGGAAATTTTCAATTTTCTATTCTGCGGTGAACATACATTTACATGTTATAGGCATTTCCATCAACAGCAGTTTCTTTCAAACTTTTATTTATCTTACTTGTAGTAGGTTTCAGGAACAAGCAGCAGAAAATAAATAAATTAGACCACTGTCCCTAGCAACACCAAGAAACCAATTACTTAACAATGCACTACCCCCCCCCCCC
>CAAKMY010041125.1:0-20272 GCA_901111285.1 Corrigiola litoralis
AAGGCCTACCTCCACAAAAGCCTCTCTAGGCTTACTACTTGAACACTACAAGTAAGAGGGCAAATATAAACCCACAAACAATATGGGTTTATGACCAATGTGGGACAATGGAATAAAACAAACAACAAGAAGCAAGAAGGAAGTAAGGCTTTGATAGCCATTACTCCAACAACTTTCTCACCCCTAGAATATCTAGAATTAAATTAATTAAGGAAATTTTTCTGCTTTGCTAATTTTTAATTATTTTTAATTAAGGTGGCGCACAGTTTGAGCGCCACTCGGTGGCGCCATATCATTGTCCTTGCATGAGAGCTAGAGCCTAGATCCATGATGGCAGTGATGTAAATAATAGATAAATTGAGATGCATGCAGCTGATCACCATGAATGTAAATGTGGTCATACACCATATAAAGCCCACGGAAATATATAGGACATAATATGAGACAGATGAATATGTTGACAGTACGTACATGCTCGCTGCAAGAAAAGCAGAAACAGAAAATGATTGTGCAGTGCTCAGATTTCTTCCGCTATCAATGTCAAGGGCCAGGACCTCTGTGGTCACTCAAACCCATGCATTTAAAAGTCCCTGCACTGTACATACAACTGTTATGATCTGCTGATGGTGTATACCTAACTAGAACGGTTAAAAATTTACTACATACATCATAATTTTTTTTTTTTCTTTTGGTACAAACATACAGCATAATATGGTATAGTAAGTCCTAATCTCATTACTTGTATAGTTCCCACTGCTGTTAATTAGCACGCAACTTGCTTCTTCAGTACTATGCACATACATGAATCTCTACTCTTGAGGATCAAGAATTTACACGGTTCTACACATATTGATGTTGCATGTGCATCTGTTATTAGAAAATTTAGAACTCATCAACAGATCATACTTTACAAGCTAAGTCTTATAAATGCATTTAAGCCGATCTAACATCACGAAGTGATAAAATAAAACATCGTGCTTGGTTAAATGTTGGAAGACTACCGTTGTTATATATCGTTGTATTGACGCCTAATTCTATTCTAGAAGCCTGCTGTTGCACAATCTTTACTCTACTGAGAACGAAATTAATTAGCTCAGGCGATTAGAGATTTAAAGCTACTTTACCTAGCTAATCATAAGATTCGGAATTCGATTCTCATATGCGATGTTCCTTTCAGAAGCAATCTTCACTCTACTGAGAAAACATGGGCAAGGTCATTTTCTAAGAGACCTGTTAGGTACCGTTCATGTGGTTCGGGAAAGGTTTAGTACTAGTCAGAAGAGCATATCTCATTTAAACTTATCATGGACTGCAGTTCCTTCTTTGGTGGTAGTCTTTGATTAAGAGCTGATGTATTGCATAGTCTACTGAATGCTAGATTGAGTCTAATCCAACATAATCTAGGAGAAGTCCTCTGAATTGAAATAAAGCACCTGTCAAATCATGTTGGTTTCTCTAATGTATTGCATCGTCTGACGGTGGTAGTAGAGGTTTGGAGTTTAAAGAAATCGATTAACAAAAATGATTGCGCGCATCATACCTAGGTTCAGAACATGTCCAGATTATAATTTTTTTTTTAACAATGAAGATAACAAGCTCCAACGAAAATCAGCCACTACCACGACCTCCATACTAAACCCCGAGCATTGCACCCGACCTTGTAGATATATACAATACCTGATTAGTCGTCGTAGACTCAGCCTTCCTGTTTGTTAGAACATCAAATTTCAAATGAAATAGTTTTTATGTCAATGCTAGGAGTCGAATCCCAACCTTTTCATGCTGGTGGGACAACATTCTAACCGCTAGACCAGACCCTTGAAGATTATAAGTTTTTAAGTCTCCTCATGTCTAAAAATTCGACTTGATTCATGCTAACAAATTTATATGAAGAAGAGTATTGAATTATGAAACATCAATTAAGGGAAATTCAGTGTCTAATTAAAAATTGAAAGTAGCACAAACATGAGACCTAACCGGAATGTCATATGTAAATTGACCGTACCGATCATAAATATCAAAATAGAAAAAGAATGAGAAGGAGGAGGAAAAGGAGGAAGATGTAAATTGCTCGTCTATAAGCAATCCAGGTCAATATATAAATGGTTGGGCAACTTGGTATTCGATCGGCTTTTTACCATATTAGCGATATAGTTTCTGGACAAACTATGGTGCGAAAAAGCAAGAGTAGGTGGCTTTAAGTGCTTCATTAAAACATGTAAAGACTAGTTTAATTAAGATTTGATTGGGAATTTGGGATATATGTAAGCTCAGCTAGCAGATATCAATACCTGTTCTAAAGATCAAGAAGCTGAGATCATGTATTAACTTTATTCTGTCCCAATCTCCCTTTATGTATCCTCCCTGATGATCAATATTCATCTGATCTTGAACATGCTATCTATATATATCCATGAATTCATCAATCGTTTATAATCTCAAAAGTAAAAAGTTCAAACAATATAGTATTTTCTTTTATATACTGTATATGCTAGTAGCCCAACATGCTGCAAGAATGGATTATAAGAAAGATTTTGAAAGCACAATAACATGATAAAACTATGAAGACAAAAAACTCATATATATAGTATATATCATCTGAAATGACTAAAAGCAGTATTATTCTTGTTCGTCAAACTCCTATCTGATATTGGCATATGCCCCAAGCGAAGCTCTAGATCCAACTCTTCAATCGGTGCTTGCTGCTCATTTATATTGATATTCTCATGGGACATCTCAGTCACTTGCATCTCATCATTAGTACACCTGCTAGCAGGAAAGGAATTGTCTCCACAAAAGGGCATAACTTCAAAATTGTTCATAGTACTATAATTAGCTAACTGATAAAAGAGTGTCAACGCAGTGTTGTTAGAACCTCTACCACCATTATTGGCCCACTCAAGAAGAGATTCAGACGAAGATACAGACCCAACAGCGGCGATGGACCGGCCTAAGGCTTGTGCTTGGGCCTGGTCTTGGTGATGGAGACGCGCCCTGTCACGGCGGTGGACATTCATGTGGCCACCAAGGGCTTGAGCTGACCTGAATTCCCTCCTGCAGAAGGTGCAGCTGTATGACCTTGGTGGCCAGGTGGTGCCTATGCTGCTCCCGGTGTCATTGTCAAAAGCCTGAGCAAGCTCCCATGTATCTTCTTCCTCTTCTTTAGTAGTGTTTTTCATGAGTATAAATGTCTGTTTATCTTAGGAGCTAGACTTTAGGGTTTCTTATGGTTTGTTATTGTGATGTGGTAATTAGGTCTTGGAGATGGCCTACTATTAAAGCAGAAGCTAGTGGCAGGATCCATGGTATTCAAATGGTCTGTAAGATGATAGAATTTCACATGTAAAAATGACAAGGGTCTCTACTTGAGAGTTTCAGTAGGGAATGGGCAAAGGATAGATGGTGACAGAAAAAAAATCAGGAAACCCTAGGTCTAATATTGTGAAGATAAAGTTTTTTGGATTTGAAGAATCATTATTTTGTTGGTCCCCATTTCATAAGATAGATTCACATTTTTGATAGAATTAACATGAAATATCTTAGACATGACTGTCTTGTAATTAAAGTTTTTTCTCTATTGTTGTATAAGAGTAGAGTTAATTTCAAACACTAAAATGATAAAATCATAAGAAAATGATGACATGAATTCTACCAATCCAATTCAAATTAACAGTCCATTTGGTAGCTAGAATCCAATTTTTGAATCACCCCTCAACCATGCTTTCACATTTAACTTCTCTTAACTACCCTATGGTGTAACCTACAAAATTTTGTTGTCTCTTGTGACTATGCAACCATATATGTAACACAAGTCCCTTTTCAATATCCTTTTACACTAAAGTTTATGATATTTAAACCCTTATTATTGTGATATAAACAATATTTATCTCTTTTTGCATGAGTTAAGAGACTTTTTTCATCCTCATTTGTCACATCATTGTACCTTTTTCTTATGATATCTATTTATTGTTAAGATATTGTTACTCGACACCATAATTAATGTGATAGCAATTAAGTAAAAAAATTATTTTTTCGTCTTCAAATCGCAACAACAGGTATTTTGAAAACTTCATCTAAAATAAAGATGTAAAATTATCAAAACATATTCATGGAAAAATTTTGGTGTCCTAAGATTTTGGCTAATTCCACTTTGCACTTACCTGGCCTTTTGCTAATATCATTTTGGTAACTTGGGGTATGAAACTTCTCCCAATTTAGTGACCTAACTCCGTCAACTTTTCCATCCATTTTGCTTACATGACCAATTAATAGGTACAGTTGACTTAATAGCTTGACTAAATTTTTTTCTAAAAATCCTAAAAAGAAAAAAAAAATACAAAAAAATTACAAACATTTTCTAAAAAATCTATCCTTAAAAATAAATCGTGTTCACCTTGTCGAACGAGTTGGTCCTTTCGAGTTTGATAACTCTAATTCAATACAAATTAAATCGTGTTAATTAAAATTATAAAGCTCAAGCTTTACTTAATTAGCATGTCATTTGTACTGTCCATCAAAAATTTATGCATTCTACTGAAATATATATAACACAAAAGGTGTGCTTTAGGTTGTGTTTGATATCCCATACTAAAGAGCTTAACTATAAGGTCAAAAAGACTTATTTGACTAAAAACATCAGCTGCTTTGCAAAATAACAGGTTTGGTAAAAACAAAATAGTAATGTCAATAAGGTTCTTCAAGTAGCTTATAAAAAAGGTAACTAATTATAACTTCCTTCCAATTTTACATATGTTCTTTGCTAAATAATTTGTCATGTTACTTACATACAATTCCTAAGTTACAATATTACGCCATTTTACACAAAGCATATAGATATCCCGCCAATTTCACCAGATGCATTTTAAGTAACTTAGATACCTTCTCAATTTTTAATGTCCATTTACCTATTGTCTTATTAGTTTTCAACATTATCATGTCGTCTTGCCATGCCAAACATACACCATGCCTTATTACATGCTTATTATAAACTCTAAAATTCATTTACATTCTTAACAAAAGACAAAAAAATTCTCAAAAATTCCGAAAACTTTTACACAAATTTTTAGAAAAGACCATATACTTTTATCATAAATGTAGACGACTTTCCTCCAAGCTAAATTTACCTTATAAAGGCCCAAATCAAATTATAAATTTAAAAACATTAATTGGGCCAGCATGTATTCTGATAACGTCCTTTTAACATCAAAGTAGACGGCCCTACCAATATTTTTCAAAACATTAAGCAAAAATTCCAAGAATTCCATAAAAAAATACCATGTCGATAACAATCCTTTTCTGTCTGAAGTTCCTGCGAAAGAGTGGGGACCACAGTTGAGTGTGTTTGCCTGGAGCGGAAAAAAGGAGGGAAAACACAAAAGAACATGCAGGACTTTTGTCTTACTCATATGACACATTCACGAGTTATCTTATCCCGATCATGAGGTTGAGGGTTGACTCTTATGGCGACTTTGAGCGCACATTTTAGACAAACATTGACACCCCACAACACAGTAGCTTTCTGTACTTCTCCAAGAGTGCAACTTGGTAATTCACTGCTCTTTTGCTCTTGCTTAGCACACTTTTCTTTTTTGTTCTATATGCCATACTTCTTGTGCATTGTACTTACCTATTCCCCTTTTATTCTTATTCCTCATTTCCTGGTATTTTCCTTTGCTCAACTTTTTGGTGTCTAATATTGCTCTGATGATCATGGATTTAATGTGGGCACTTTAGATTTTGTTTGCGTATAAAGTTTTGGACTTTTCTTGTACAATGCACATATTTAGGAGCCGTTTTGTTATTGTTGATTAATTCAAAGTGTTTTTTTTTTTGGGTTTGAAATGTGCGCACGAAGTCACAGATAAAAATCGAACCTCCAAACTCATGATTGGGGCGAGAGAGCTCTAACCACTTGAGCTAGTTCTTTTCTTTGATTAATTCAAAGTGTTAGAGTTGGTTTTTCCCCTTCACATTTTACTAGTTTCTAAAAATATCATATTATGGAAAATAGAGTGTTGGATTAATTAATTTATGAGGGAATGGGATTGTATGAGGATGTGATGATATTCGGTTTTTTGGTAATTGATGCTAAAGCGGAATTTCAGGAACTAAATGAAATTCCTAACATCTATCATAGGATCACATGCGTAACATAAGTTTGAATCGACTAATAAGGATTAGATGTACAACCTTTATAGCGAGATTTTCTTTTTAGTGCTAGTACTTTTGAGATTAAAGAGTCCCAAGCGTTGCTCCTTAAGTGCACGAGCACTAACTGAACCCCATGTCTGCTAGAACGGAAGAAAATGAACAAGTTTCACTCTCTTACTTTTTATTGGGAGATGTGCCTCTTTAGGGATAAAATGGTGTAAATTGAAGAAAAATCAGCGGATGAGGACGGTGATGATATGGGTAATTATGGATGGGTAGCACTTGGGTAAGACGGTCCTACAATAGGTTGAGGGTGAGCTTCTAAGATTGGAAATGAGCTTAAGATTGTTGTATCATAGGAATGTCTTATCCAAGTTTTCGCCATACTATAATTGAGAGATGAATCCCTTGTTATATGTTATTTTCAATTATATACAACTACTACTGGTTTTGCCATTTTCAGTGGGGTTCTGTGATAGGCTATTTTTTCTCTTTGGATTACAATGAACTCGATCAAAATGTCTCATTTAAATCTCGCAAAGTCATTTCTTCTTTTATGTGAAACAATAGGTTAGTTTCATTTCCAATCATGGGATTTGTGGAAACAACAAATGTAGCTGTAACTTGTAAGAGCCTCTTTGCAAATGTACAACTCATATATTATGGTGTAGGGCGTTATGTGCAAATCTGCAATTTTCTACCCCTGGGAGCAACTCTTCACGTTTAGTTTGTAATGATATGATACTCATTTTGTTGAATATTATGTGGCAAGGTTGTATACGCTCGACCACCTTACCTCGCATGTGAGGAAGCCTCATTAAAGGATTGGGATATGTAATGCTGTTTGTATCACCAGCAATTGGAAGTTGAGACTAAGTTCATGTTCAGTTGGATGTTATCACAAATATATTGTATTGGATTCCATTAAGTAGAAATAAGTTCAGATATTTAAGGGAGAGTGAGAGTCGAGTGTCATGTAAGGAGATGCGATTGATTACATCAACCCATGTAATGACAATTGTTCAAATCGAACAAATGTAGTCACTATTACTTGAGTAAAGGTACTCAATTACATCCCCTCACATGTTACTCTTCTCCCTTCCTTCCATTTCCCATCTTATTCCACTAAATAGGCCCTACTATATTGTAATTGTGATTACATGCAACCAAACATAGCCTAAGTTTTTCGAGCTGTGTGCTGTTCTTTTTATATCATGGGTATTGAATATGTTTTCTGGAAGATGAAATAAAAATGAAATTATTTTATCAGAAAGGATAGTGCAATAGGAATTAAGTATAATTTGTATTATAGAATCTGAAATAGTACTTTCATTAACTAGTCAATGTCGGTATCTTTTCTCATATGGGCATGAAGTAATGTATGTACTTGGTGTATTATGATGGTACTCAGGAATATATTTGGCGAACTTTGAGCTTGTGGCATTTGGAGGAAAGTTTTGGCATTTATGTATTTTCCGGAAAAATATGGATTTTATGTTCTGTTCAGTATATTGGTGCTTTCCTTTTAGCTTCTTTTCCTGTATTTCCACATTTATATCTGTAGTATTGCTTTGAACTTTAGAAACGAGCTGAAAAACAGGAAGATGCTATAGTTGGATACGCTATACAGTTCTCCAGCACTTCTGCTACATTGATATCCTGGACTTCATTTAAGATTACGTTTATCAATTAACATCTTGAGCAAGTGCATACGGGGGTTTGAAACTTTGAGGTACACATGACTGGGGGGATGCGTGTGGACAAATTTATATATGAGGTCCATTGAGCATCACACTCATTTATAAATTTCTTTGCTAAATTTATTTGTTGCTAGTTAGGGGTTTCTACAACAAGTATTACTACACGTCTATGTCATTTCAACTTGGATCAAGACCCCTACCTCGTGATTCTGCTTTATCTTAGTTGATATTTACCGGCTACTTATGATGCTAATACATTTGTAACTCGAATATTCCGCTTGTGCTGATGGTCTGTTTTTTTTTTTTTTTGGGCAAATTGTGTTGGGTTTTTATTAGATCTTAAGTTCACAAAAAGTATCATTACTAACTAATGTATATAGATGTGATTTTAACTGAGCGATCTTCATTTTTCTTCCAGTCACAGTTGTGCCAGAGTTGCTGCCAAAGATATCGTCAAGGCTTACTATCAACTGCTATTATTAGCATCTTGCGGAGGCATATCATGTGGTTCAATCCTGAGGTTAGTGCTTTTCACAAGAGTTCATATCTTGTCAATATCTATTATCTGTATTTTATTGTTTATACTTGCATATATTACCTTTTTTTTAAATGGCGAAATATGAGCTGATCTACAATTGCGTGTTTGTTTGCCATTGTTTTGACGTAGTAGTGCAGTAGAATATGGGAAGAATCTTCTGTTTCCAATATTCTTTTGCTTATTCTTTAATTTATTATCATTCTTACAGAACCACTGTTTCAACATGGAAATTTGCTTTAACTCTTGTCACATTAATTTCGGTGCCTCTGCTGTTTATAAATCAGAGATGAATAGTTTTCAGAATTGGCTTGCTAAATTTCTACTATTGATTTCTTAAGAGCAGAAGTATACAGGAGTTTAAGTAGAGCTTTTACCCTTGTTTCCTCTAAGAGGTTGATTCTGCTCCCCAAATAACTGATGATTTTTAATGCGGGAGTATAGCTTTCAAATGTGGCTGAGAATTCAGAATCTGCTTGGACATCAAGCTGGAGTTATACGACGTAAAGGATGAGAAGCCAGAACTTCGTTTCATAACAATACTGTGAATAGATGTTAGGCTCCGGGGAGAAACGAGCTGAGGCATTAAATGTTTGAATTAGATTAACTTGGGAATGTGTTTTCATCAGGTCATCCTACCCTATACTTTCATTACCCTTTCCACTTGTGTGTTTTTTATGGTATTTCAATAGGCTTGTTTATGAGGAGCATACTGTTACCGACACTGACACATATATGTGGAGAAAATCATTTGCTAAAGGATTAAGAGAGATTGAGCTAGACTCAGCAAATACGCTTCAGATGATTAAATTAGTAGTCTGTGGTGATGAAGGTTGTCAGTTAGAATGTCAACCAACAACTCTTATATGTTTTTTTATCATTGCCCTTTGAGAGAATCTCTGCTGACAGGAGCATTTGTTCCCTTTCTGGAAAAGAGAGAGCCATTATGCTGACAGAATAAATCAGTTTTCATGAAAACTGCTCTTTGATAATTTACCTAAGATTAAGCACTTTAGAGGACTTTAAACTTCATATGCGAATTTGGGTATTGAGATTCTTTATTCTATAAGGTTCTGTGGGATTTATGATTGATTAATAAGGTACAGGATGCTCAGATGATGTAGGATCTTCATAGTCTTAGTTTACTTTAGTCCATCATGGGGGGCAGGAAATATTCATTGCCTTCAATGTTCACGGTGAAATAATGGTGCTTTCTGCTCCTAACTGGCCTGTCATCAACCTAGTCTTGACAAGACTCGCAGTTTGGATTGTCTGTTTCTTTGTGTATCCGTTTTTTTTTTTGGAGTTTGCCTTACAATTCTTTCTTATGATCACAGGAAAGAGGTGATGAGGAGGAGGGTTTTGTCCTTCGTTATATTCTTTTCATTTAAGAGTAGGATAGTTGCCCAGTATAAAGCTTGGATCTTCGGCATATTAGTCAGCTTATTCTCCATCCAAAAATCAATATTTGCATTCTCTCCTGCTTCCTTCTTTGGAGGGTCCCTTTTTCTTTAGGCTCATTTCCAAGTGATTTTGTTTGATTTTGAGATAGGTATTTGTTAGACCACCTGACTACCAGACTACGCCATAACTCTGATGCCAAAGCACATTCTAGGAAAAAAAATTATAAGAGCTTCAACCGTGCTTTAATTTAGCTTGTGTTGGAAGATTACTGCAAAGTTAAAAAGAACTTATCTGATAGTAGAAGTGAACGGAATCAATCAATTGAGTTGCCATGGCTTGGCCACTACCCTAAGTCTAATTTTCCTTCCCTACGATGAAACAGGGCTCCACACTTCGACTCTGTGTTAACATCTGTGCCATCGGCTACGCTGGCCTTTGAAGGATGGAGTTAAAACTGTCTCTGTATAAGTGGCAGTAGTAGGAGTAGAGTGTAGAGGGAATAAGTCTAGTAAGACGATTGTTCATCCTCTTAGATCACCGGGAACTATAAATAACCAGAATACCATAAATGTTGAAGAGCATAATGAACCCCTAATCAAGGGATGAAAAAATGGGAAGAAAAAACAGGAGAGTTGGTGTAAAACAAGGTAACATATTTTCTATCTAAGATGATGGCGGGATAGTAGATAGTAAAGTGAAAGATAAAAGCATGTGGAATTAATTTTACTAGTAGGACCTAGATCATGAGACCAAGCGAGGAACTATTGGAGTTTTGCTCCTACTTGTTACCATATGTATCTCTCTCTCACTCAGGTATGGAGTATTCCGTGATCCTTTTAGTTGGAGAGTAAATCTCCTCGTTTAAATCCATGTCTCCCTCTTCTCCTCCCCTTATCAGCAGTTTAGTTTGGTATTCAACGTTTTTATCACTCTTTATTTATAGTTCCCCTTAGCAGAAAGGAAAAATAATAGTCTTACTACTAGTGTTCTTCCTTCTACTTCTGACTCTCACTACTACTATTATTGCTTCTTTAGTTTAATAGACGGTTTTATCTCCATCTTCCAGTGTACCAAAGGCGATGGAAGAAGTGTTAACCTTGGAGTCATTGGTCGAGTCACATTGCACAGTAAGGAGGAGGGAACTTTGACTTAGGGCATTGGCTAATCTACGGCAGTTAACATTGATCTTGAGTTGTGAAGCTGACCATATCAGTATGCATTCTTCTTCTCCTCCAAATCCTTTGAGATCATTGTTAATTCTATATTTGATGTGTCTGTTGGAAAGCAGTATCACCAACTGATATGATTTCCTGCTGGTCACAGTACTTCCGTTATCCGTGGAAGATTTAAGTTGGAAGTTGTTGTCTTATATGAGACCATATGATAGTTATTTGCAAGTTATAAACTGCCAAGTCTTATAGTAGAGTAAAAACTCAAGTCCCCATAAATTCATGAATTATGAGTGATTTAGTTTTGTATGACCATGCCGTTTGGGAGCTTCTACCTCCTATTGATAGTATATGTGATGTACTGTAGAACCTCCCTGCCACCATTTGGTCCAGCTTGAGGAGAGGCTAGTGGTGAATGGATTTTGGTGGCGGTAACGACGTGGTCCTTGGACACTTTTTTGCAACATGAGATTGAGTATGAGCCTTTTCTGTTGCAGAGCCCTAAAATATTACCTGGTTGTCTACCAATCTGCCATTGTGCATGAAAAGCCAACCATGTTTTGGTTTTTCTCTAAGACCTTGTCTTGAGTTAGCATTTATCAAGTGTTAGTTGAGTCTTGCGTAGAATGCAATGGATTTCAGTTGATGCTAGAGCCCTGACTACTCAGAACATGTTCTGGTTTTGGTGAAGATAGGTTCTAGAACTGTGTAGTTCCTTGTGACTGCACATAATCCTCATTACCTTTTTCAAGTCACCACAAAGGAACAAGACATTTTCATGTGTAGATATGAATCTGAGATAGTATTCTTATCATTTCTTACCCTAAACATTATTAGGAACTGTTATGGCTTCTGTTAATTTCATATGAAAACTGATCCATCACTAACATGAAAAGAGAAAGGGATGGAGGATCTCTGTCTCAGTTGAAGCCACAGAGCAACCCTAGCGGCTTGTTTGGTATGGAGTACAAGGTAACGAAATAAGGGAATGAGAATAAATTTGAATGTATTTTTGCCAATTTATGTCACATGGGGTTGTTGAAGTAATGCATCTACATGCAGATCATTTGTTTATCTACACCATTTCCATTACCTCGCGTTACCATATATGATATATAATATTTGGATGGTAAGAGAGTTATAGAGGTAGAGATCACCTCCCATCTTGGTGCGGTTCACTTCATGATGTTGCCCAACTTGTAGTCAAATTGTCATTCCCATTGCTAGCAGGCCGTAGATTGTGTATTTATATGAACAAGTACAAAAGCAAGATTTTGTCACATTGGTTGTCAACCACCTTCATCTACATGTTCTGAAATAGGAATTTCAGTATTAGCATTATGATCTGGGGTCAGCTCAGAGTTCTCTAGTTTGTATTGGCTAGACAAGTTTTGTAGTTCTAAGGTAAGAAAAGCTTTGCTTTTTTATTTTGTTAGTCTGCAAATTGCTTTATGCAATGGCAGTTCTGTATACTTCCAAGCACTAAAGCTCCAAGTTTATAGATACCTTCTTTTTCTTTTTATTTTTTTAGAGGGGGGGGGGGATGTTTGGTAAGATGTGCTCCGCCCAGACCATTCTCCCTGTTGGCCTACCCCAACCTTGGGCCTGAGCTAGGAGTCCGGCAGTTTCAGGTGTGGCCCCCAGAGGCCCAGACCCAGCTGCGCCTTTCGGCCAGCCGTTGACAGCATTTCATAATACCTCAAAGGGATTGAACTGGCATCCCATCATGAGCTCTTTTGCAAAAGTTATACTGCTCAGTGGAGCTCATTGCATAAGACATTAGTTTGTGTTACTGATAGTAGTACTTCATCCATGAGCTCCACTTATATCCTACATTAAACCGTGCTTCAACTTACTTTCATCTGCCAAGTTAGAAAAAATGTCATTGTGCAATTCAGTCACTGCTTCTGAAGTTCTGGAGTCATCATGCCTTAATTGAAATGGATCTTCTGGAAAGGGGTTCTATCTAGACTGGTGTGTTCCAGTGTCTGTATCAGAATTTTTCCTGAACTATATGAACTAGAAACATGTCAAATTTGCAACTCCTCGGACTGAAGCCTTTATTGGTGGTAACGCTCGACTTGGCACGTGTTACACTGGTACTGGCCACTAGTTATCCACTAGCACAACAATCATACTAGAACAAACGAATCCATGCCGTACAAAAAAGAGCATTTCACTTGTCATTCTCAACCCACTTGTTCCACCAAAAAAAGGGCTCTCGATTATGCCGTTATGCTTTGTGACAAAGATAGAGTTCCCTTCTTTTGACGGTTTTAAGTCCAAAAAGCTTACACTAATATTTATTTAGAGTCAGTCATCTACCTATTATTTTTATACTAATTTTGATGTTTACTTTATTATGCTATTGGTGATTACTATTGAATAATGGGTTTGGTTCCTGTTCCATCCAGGAAAAGTATCTCAGCTCCTTGCATAACAAATCGACAAGGAGAAGGCACACGGCTGGTTACCTTTAAAAATATGAAAATAAAGTTTCAGTAAGTGGTGGCTCATGATAAGACTTCCTATTATCTTAATGTGTTATTGTACAAGGTAGATATATTCCGTCTAACACTGCTATCTTATTTTACCAACATATATAGGTTCCTAATGGCTGCACCAATCTGATTTATGCAATATGATATCACTTTTAGATGGTTCTCTCAAATTAGCCGTCAAACTACATGTAAGTTTCTCATATTTGGACCTGCAGAGTCACTTATTTAAATAGATCTTTCCGTGTTAGTTGTAAAGCCCTCTTAACATTTATCAATTATGTATTACTAACAGAATGCTTAAGAGTATGAAATTCCTACAATATGTTGCCCATCTGCCGTAGTAAATTCACATGGGCTAAGTTGCTTTTAATCTCATTTTGTCATTGGATTGAGTCATTGAGATACTCATTATAGATATGTTTTCTTCTCATGACGTAGACTTTTATCTTCAGCACAGATGCATGTTTAATGATCAGCCAATCTAGGCATTGCTTTGTTAACTATGATAAGGTTTGAGACGCACGTAAGGATAGAGACGCTGCTTGATGAGTAGGTATCTTGCTAGATAATATAATTTACAGACATCCTAGCAGTCTATAGTAGACAGTTGGTCTTTGTTAAATTAATCTCCTAGATGTAGCTATCATCCCAGCCTACACGTTACGGTTGGGGTGTGCGTCGAGATAGATCTTTGGGTCCAACTGTGTATCAGCTTACTTGAGGTTCTCCTTGTTATTTTTGGTTTAGGAACATCCCAAGAAAAGCTATAATATCTAGTAAAGGTCTTATCTCTCCACATAAAATGAGTAATCATATGGTGATGTCCATTCAAGTCCTGCTGTTAGGTTTAGCTGCATCAGTTCAGTTGCATAGCTCCAGCTAAGTTATGCTGTGGTAGAATCAGGTCTAGCTGCATCACTTGAATTTCCGATGATGTAAGACAGAGTCATGTAATTACATGCTGTCGTCCAGACGTCCAGTGGCGTTTGCAGTGATTTATTGCCTTGCTCCTTTGAGAATTGATTTTGTATTTACTGCAAAAATTAGGGATACAAGCAAAATTGTACCAACATAAAAAAGTAGAGGTAATTCAAGTAAAACCCGACTAACGACTATTGTCCTAGAATATTGAAATTTCACTCTAGTAATTGCATAGCCTGAAACCAGCTTGATTCAACAAGTTGAATTGAGATGAAATGTAATTGAACTTGATCATGGACAAGAAAACACTTTCTCTTATTGTCTCTCGCTTATTTATTAATTTCCCTGACAATGTATTAAGATAATCTTAGTCTAATCTAGAAGGTGATAAGAATCAAGTCCTTGACGAGTTGATTGAGCTTTGCTAGCTTAAAACAAATCTCGACCTCTACCACATCTTTGTGAGTTGTTGCCACTATGACTTATTAGAGATCGCCTATTTAATTTGGCTGTAGGGGGTAAAGAGGATGGAGCGCTTTTTTATACTGCATTGCTATTGTCTTAAGTTTAACTCCAAATGCTTATGGAGATGAATATAGGAAATGGTTAGTCATCCAAACAATATCCGTGTGTATGAGTGTATCTTAAGGACTACTGATCAGTGACCAGAATAGTTCTAGAATGGGCCTGGTCCTTATAGTGTTAAGTGGGCTGCTCCAAAGTGAGCCTCGGGAAATGAAAAGTTGACACGTGGATTTTGGGTCCACAGAATTTCTACAGCTAGTAATTTGCTGTCACGTGGGAGTGTGGGAGAGGTAAGGGAGGAAAGATTCATATCGAAGACCAACAATCATTAAAACAGGCCACATGCAAGTACCCCCTATAGATTCTCACGTACCTTGAGTCGCACGTGCTCACATGAGTAAGCCATCTTATAGTAAAGTTTTTCAGAAGGATGGATTAAAAAAGGTAATCTAGCTTTATGAATTTTCGGTAGTCCTTTGTCTGGGAGCGGGGACATTTTGGTGTTGTGTGATTATTATTTCAATAGATATGGGAAAAGTACAAAATAAACTGAAGTAATTAATCAGAAGGTTTTGTCCTGTTGCGCTCAAAAATTAATGCAATAAGAACATATGCATTGTAAGCAAATTTTATTTAATGGAGAAACTTATGATTGCATGATGGAAGTTACTATGATATGAGCCCCTATTTCTTTTTGGTGCATATGAAGTTAATATTATGTGTAACGTCAGAACATAGTTGATGTGGTTTAAATTTTGACATTTTATAATTATTGGTCTAGTAAGTGATTTATATGTTCTAAAGTATGTCTTCATGGCCAAACCCCAAAGGCAGAAGTCCATTCGGCTAACCAAATATGATTATAATCTACTGATATGAAAATGAAGAAAGAAAATGAACTGCTAGAAAGATTAAGGTTTGGAAAAGAAAACTTCCATGTTTGTGTATGAACAAATAGGAGGGATCGTGGATCTTCCCAACGTTTCACAAAATCCAAGCATGCAAATCGATATCATATGTCCAAGGACGTAATATCATGGGATTAGGATGGCTTTTTTGCTTTTCCTTTGTAGCTATTCTTCCCGGGGGAAGATGTCGGATACTGATTTTTACACTCCCAATTATTATTTTTACACTCCCGCTAACTCCTTCGATGTGAGAGCACATATATCTATGTAGGAATCTACTCCACTCACATGAAAAGTGTGAAAATCAAACAGGAGAGTGTAAAAATCATTTTCTGAAAATGTAGTTTCTTGAGCTTGCATTGTCATTTTCTGAGTTAAGCTCTGATATGCTCATCATGGATTCTCGTATTGTTGGCTTATGGCGATTCACTTTCTTGTGCTTTTCATGAGGAGGCTTTGTTTGTTAAGCTTTGTGTCATTTACTAGTATATTCCTTTTCTCTTGGATGCCAACCTGTTTCTTTTAGCCATGTACTAGTACTACATTGGAACATGCTTGTCGGCCGCAGCTTGACTTTGGCTGGTCGAAGTCTTTGGACTTGAAACTCAGACACCAACTACTGTTTTTTCTCTGTGGTTAATTTCAAGCAATTCCCTGTATGTTTACCAGAGTTTACTTGCTATTGTGTTTATCACTTGTTTAATTCTCACCTACTATATATCTAGCGAACAATGATTCGGTAAAGTTGGATTTATCTAGCTTCTAGAAATTAGAAGGTTTACTAGTTTTATGTCCTGTAAGACTTGAACACAAAATCGCAAATGACTTCTTTAGGACGACTAGCCAATACACTATTAGATATCAGATATAATTATATTGGGCATTCCTAGGAAAATAGACATGAACGGTAGTAACATGGAAATTGTTTTTAGGAAAATGGTGGTATGAACATGAATACTTGTTCCTTTAGGCTCATCTTCATGATTTACCATTTCTTTTACTTGTCAGCAATACAAAGGGGGAAAAGAGGAAAACTTAAGGTGAAAAGTAGACTAAGATAGTCCAGTTCAGCATTAAAGCCTCTATATATAGCTAGCTATTTGAACACGATGTCCACAGACATTGGTGATTTGTTTGTGACACGGATATCATTTGCTTTATACTTAAACCACTATTAGCAAGGAGGAAACTATATAATCGTTGTTGTAGAAACTGTAACTTCTGGTACATTGCTTCATGTAACATTGTAACCCATGTCATCTAAAAAATGGATCAGCCTTGGCTGTAGCTGTCTTGATGGTCAACACTTCCTCTTATATTTGACCAAACATTGCTTCATATTAACAATTAATTACTTCAATAATTGTGAGTTGCATACTTTCCATAAACATGATGATGCGCGCAATTTTTATTATAGACTTTCCCAGGCATCGCGCTCCTCGTGTTGAAACTTAACATTGAGAAGTTTCTAGGCCTCATTTTATTTGAGAGCTTTGAATTTGAGTATATATTATACGGAGTATGCAATATGCTACGTATGTCTTTGTCCTGAAATTATAAGTTTCCTGAACTTTATCTATTTGATCCCTTTTGTTTGGTCTCCCAGGAAAAGGCTGTTGACTGTTGAGGAACAGTAGAAGAATAAGTTTCAGCAATCTATTCAGCGCGCGATCGACTATGAAGGTTTCGTAGCATTTGTGATTTGTGACAAGAAATAGGTCAAAAGGGGGGGGGGGGGGGTGGGGGGTCACAACTCAGATACATGTCTGCTCTTTTCTTTTTTTTTTTTTTTTTTTAAACAGATGTCTGCTCTTTTCTAGGAGTATAGATTTCTCAAAGTGCCCATATAGCCTCTTACTATTAGTGGTAAGTTGGTAACGTTACAACAATGTCCCAGAAACATAGAAACAATAGTAATGTTGGCGTAACAAAGACAATGTTCGGTTTTTGGTCAATGTTTGATGTACAATCATTATATATTTATCCGTTGACACAGGCTGACAATACATTTAACTGTATTTCAGAGGCATGTTAACATGATGATTGAAAAGTCCAAGTTGTACAATAATCATCTTACGGAGTGTAAAACGGAATTCAACCACTAAAAAAGAAACCAACAAGATGCAGTATGGTAGTTGTCCAACTCGTCCTCTACCCACATATATAATTGTTCGATTTTTGCCCATGAGAATTGAACATAATACTTAATTAGACATTTATTTCTTCGAAGAGAATGAATGATAGGGATTAGTTACTGCTTTTGGCAATGAATACCCCCTTATTTAAAACACAGAAAAAGGAGAATTTTAAATTTAGAATTTTTGGGTGAGTGTATGTTAGAGGATAAAAAGTGAGCTTTAGTTAACCAACTCAAGCAGCTTATTGGCAAACTGAGGCTATCTTCCTTAATCAAGATCCAAAACAATTTGAAGGAGCACAATACTAAAAATCTATTCCTTCCTGACTGTGAGACCGACTGGTCGAACAGAGACGAAAGGTGAGCTTGTGATTGATGAAGAATATAAGTGTTAGAACATGAAAATATTGACCTTAACTAGAATTGCTTGGGCTCAACTTTCACTTTCAAGTGTGTCTGGGTTGAAAATCATCCATCTCTAGTGATACGAATGACAATCACTTCCATTCCTCCCAAGTCCGGATCAAGTTCACTACCTTCCTAAATCAACAAATGTGGTCACTTCAACAGTTCAACACCAGGTTTTTGTGAATGTTCAAAATTTGAGTTTATTCTAGCTATTTTTAAATCTTGTATGACGAGTTACATGTATAATTCGAGTTTTTTTTTTTTTGTGGAGGAGCATGTTTCCTAGTATTACAATTTAGGCTCGGAGAACCCAAATATCGACTATTTTTCGCCGGCATGAGTATTTCTCACCTTGTTCTTTTACCCCTAATATGTTTGTTATTTTAGATTTTGACGCTATTGACATATACTCAGAGAGNNAGAGAGAGGGGGGGGGAGGGAGAGAGAGTGAATTTTCGGTCTTATTCGTAGAAGAAGAAAAAAACTACAACTCCCTCGAAAATTTTACATTAATATCTTTTGGTTTTAAAAGGTAAAAGTATAAACTAAAATGTTAACAAGTATATATTAGGTTTCAACGTTTCAATGAATAAAATTCATTACGTCTACAAAGAACAACATGATCAACATTTTGTACATTTGACAAGATAATCAATTAGGACAAAATTTAGTTGGCCAAGTGGAATACTAATTAGTAATTACCACGAAAGGAGGAATATAATTAGATATCCAATAGGATCAGGATACATACTTGTTTTTTAAACTCAATTAAACTCTACAGTCTACACAATTACATCAGAGGGTGTTCTTATAGCTAGACTCAATTATTATAATACTACTCCGCTGTCATTGTCATCTGAGTGGATCACTATTTGTTTCTATGTTGAAAGTATTACTTAAATCATCAATTAAGCAACTTCTTTCCGTTGATTGAGAAAATAATATGTCGTTATCACCCTTACATGGATTCTAAGCTGTAAGGGTATGACTGACAAATAAAATTAATTAGAGGTGGTGGGACCTCTAAGCTATGAAACGAATAGATTACTGTCCTTTGATGTTATATTAAAACATGAGTTTAATATTCACAAGTTGTTTTAATCAAATTGTAAGCAATCTTAAAGGACACAAAATACAGAAAGTTGTTGGTCTCGTTGTGCTTGCCAAGTTGATGCTGATGCCCTTCCAAGTCCTTCAAAGGAACAAAACTATCTATAACATGATTGAACTTCAATCATACCTAAATTCTGCCTCTTGTTTTCTTTGCCTAAGGAAAGTGGTAATGCTCAAAGTTCTTATTTCTTCGTCACGCGGTAAATTCAATCTTGTAGAACAAGGTTTAGACCTTTTCCGAGGTTTTATGCTTTTTTGTCGATATTATCATGTTCGTTTCATATTGAAATTGGCTCGTGTGGCATTTAAAATTATCATTCTTGAATATCAGTCTCGACTCCATTAAATGCAAGTCTTTTTCCATTACTATGTGTCGGAAGATTTCTTCAATGACACGATGTTTCTGTGTATTTTTATTGTGTTGGGGTAAATACATCAAATCTGATCATTTTCGTCCTAATCATGAAGCCTCTCTTTCTCCGAACTGCCTTTTCCAAAAACCGCAAATTATACCATATCTTTGGAAATGCGACTATAATACGCGACGTATATGATATACGTCGACGCATATAATAAGAGCTCAAATCACAACCGTATATATTAGAGATCAAATGTTAACCGTTAGATCGATGAATTATTCTTATAATTAAATATAATTTATAAAATTCTATAAATTTATTTTATAACATTTTCAGGTTTTAAAAACAAGTCATTTTAATCTATTTAAAAATACTTACAATACTTAAATAAGGAGTTACATTAAAGTTACTTTAACACTATCCCTTAACTTGAAGGGAACCC
>CAAKMY010041133.1:0-12203 GCA_901111285.1 Corrigiola litoralis
TTAGGTGGTTTGGGTTTAAGGGGGGAGGGGTGGGGTTGTTCGATATTTCTGGGTTGAGGGGAGGGGGTTAGTTTGTTGGGAGATTGGTTGATGTTTTGCTGGGTTTTGGGAGTTGTGAGTGTGCTTGAGTGAATTTGGGTTGGTGTTTGAGTTTTGGTTGTGTCTAAAATCTGGAAACTGTCCTTGGAAGGAAGAGAGAGAAGAGAGAGTGAAGGTAGGTGAGTGAGTTAAGGGTGAAGGTATTTTGGAAAACATTATAAAAAAATTTGAAAAAATTGGGGCGACATAAGTAAATTTGGGGCGACGAAAAGTACACCCTCTCTCTTCCCCTCTTTTTTTCTATTTTCTCTCCTCTTTGAGCTTTTCCATTACAACCTTCTCTCTTCCCCACCCCCCACCTCCCCCATTCCCCTCCCAAACAAATGGCACTTACCCCTCTCAACCACCGTATACAAGCACCACCACCCTATATAGCCACCGCACAAACACCGTTTTTACTTCCCAAAACCAAACAAAACTCTATACCCTCTAGGTCGCTGCACCACCAAAACAATCGACGGCTTTGTCGGTGACGAATCATAATAAACCCTTAAAATAGAAAGGTGAAACGATTGAGGGATTTGAATTAAATTTGTCTTCGAAACCTATGTCCTTTTCAAATCCTAAACCCATTTTTGATAGGTCATGGGATTACGATGACATTGTGGGATTCAAATGGATGCTTGTTGTGTGGTAGATGTGTAGTTTTAGACCGCCGTTATGCTCATTAGTAAGTGATTTTGATGTTTGAAGTTGCAGTTGTGGTGATAAGAGATTGAGATTTAATCATTTATGATGATTAGAGGTTAAGTCGTCGTTGGTTTCATGACAACGTCGTGGAGAAGGTGGTGATGAGGAAGAGAGAAACTGTGGTGGGCGAGGAGTGTGTTGGGGAGGGGAGGAGCTTTGATGAGTGGTTAAAATTTAAGGAAGGAAGGGGAAGTTCAGGCAAACGTCAACGGGGAGGGAATGGCCTTTTAGAACCGGCTCAACCTAATTGTAGGCCATTGAGACCAAAACTAATAAAAATGAACCAAACTTAGGATTATTAATTCATACATAACTCAAATTTGGGATTATTTTTTAAACCAGACAAACGTGAGATTATTCTTGACGGTTTTTCCAAAAGATAATAGTTATATCAATAATTAATTTATGAGAGTTTGTTACATATCATACGTACTCTGTTTTTAGTTTGTTTTTGAGTCATGCTAAACAACTATTTGCAGCCCTATCTTAGAGTTGGCAATTCGACGCGCTAGATCGATTTCAGGTCGATTCTCAACTTGTTTCTTGACATCTTTCTGATTCGATTTGAGTTTTATTGGGCTCAGGTCACATCAAATAATTTCTTCTTTCAGGTCATGCTCGGGTCAAGTCGGGCAAGGTCAAGTCTCGTAACCTTTGAGTCAAATCCGTTTTAGGTCAATTTCGAGCCCAATCAATATTTATAGTTGTATCAAAATTACAAGGCTTAACTAAACAACATATATTAAGTTTGATGAAATAGAAAATATTTACTATCTAAACAAAAACTTACATTATTATAGACAATCATCTATGGTTCAATTAGATGTGAGCACAAGATATTTATAAGATAAGGTGATTGGATAATGTTTCGAGTAAAATCGATTTCGGGTCAACTCATATATGCTAGGGGTGGTGTCGGGTCCTATCAAGTTTCACTTAAGCAGCGTGTCACGGGAAATTATTAGGTGTTTCCGGCAGCTTGTGCTCCCACACCAAAATTATTGCAATACCTTTTAGTGTTTTTTTCTTGCACCTAATATGAAAAGGTACAAAAAAACGACAAGAGGAAAAAGAAATTTGAGTGAGAGTACTTGCTTCTGGGAGCATGGTATAACTTCTGGGTGTCACTTATGAACTTTTTTAAACTCTAGAGAGTCTTGTGAGAGACATTTCTTATCATTAAAGTAGACAGAGGCATGTTATCCAAGTAAAGAGATACAAATCTCTTAATTGAGTTGGGCTTAAAGAAATTACTTTAACTTGTAAGAAGCTAGCCTACTTTTATGTTTCAAAATATATTTCTTCATATTAGTTTTTTTATATCACAAATTATCAGAGAAGACAGTCTCTACTAGAACTAGTTGTTCTTATATAAGACTAAGTTTATTGGTGACACTCAACTTGAGTGTCACCCCATTCTCACGTGGGAATGGATTAACAAAAATAGAGAAAGAAAAAAAAAGGCATGACACTGAACTTACAATGTCAAACTATGACACTAGAAAATTTTGGGTGTCACTAAAAAGTAGGGACAAGTGTCAATGGGGGAGTGATTCAAAAGATAGCAAGAGGATAAAACAAAATCTGGACATACAATCGTGAGGCGACACGTGGCGGGGGAAGAGACGAAATTCTGACGCAGTCCCCTGCACTCCTCTGCATGCGACATGTGGCGCTCTGCTATTTGCCCAGAAAATATATCCGTTATAAACTTTGCAACGGCCATATTTATGATTAAAAAAATAAAAAATAATAAAAATTACCAACGGTCATATTTTTTCGTGATCTATAAATAGAGACCAAATTTGATATATTTTGGTGCACATTTAGATAAATTATTAAGATTATTAAGATATGTGAGAGAATGTTGATGGGGTATCATAAAGTAAGAGAGAGAGAGAAGAGGGGCAAGAAGGTGGGAGTGTCACCAATGAAGTGCAAAAATAAAACTAGAGTGTCATGGGTAAAAGTGGGGTATGTGGCAACTAAAAGTATGATAAAAAATTGGTGACCCTCAACTTTGAGGGTCACCAATAAACTTGGGCCTGTTTGGTATGGTCATTTTGGCCTTCAAGTAACGGATTGAATCCCTTCACTCCCTTTGGAGTAGTTTGTTTGACATTTTTTGTTTTATCACTCCCTTGCTCTCCTCAATTCAACTCCCCCCAAATGTTACCCTTTTCTCACCCATGGAAACAAACTCCATTCCCTCCTCTTTCATTTTCTCTCTCCTCCCCCACCTCCCCTCCACTACCTCGCCACCCCAACGACCACCCATCACCCGCCACCCACCACGTATGTACGGCTCACCGGCGACGCTAACGGCCGACCGCTCTCCTCTGCCACCAGTCTTGGCCCCACCCAACCCCCCTTTTCTTCCATTTCTTTCTCTTCTCTTTCTCCTTTGTTTTCTCCTCTCTGTCTCCCACCGCATCCCGACGGCCGCTTCTCGCCGCCACCACACGGCGCCGCCTTTCGACGCGCCGCCACCATCCCACCTTGGCCTCCCTCCTCTTTTTGAAAAAGGAAAACTGCTCTAGATCTACAAGTTTTGATGGATATTTGAGTTGCCTAATTTGGATTAAATTGTGGTTATATAGATCGGAAAAGTCACCGGAGGCACCGATCAACGGTGGTTAAACGGTGTTGAAGGGGAAGGAGAGAGGTGGTGAAGTTTTCTTGATTAAAAAGATGAACCATTAATTTGTGTTTTTTATTTACTTGAAGAATGATTCTCTTCTTTTTTTAGAAACCAAACTAGTTTAAAAACTAACAACTTTTGTTATCATTCCACTCCTCTAACACATTCCATTCCGTTTCCATTTCGAAGCTTAAACCAAACGCCCCCTTAGTCTAATCGATTCATGTCCATGTTATTAAGTGGTCCCCCTCTAATTAACAAGGGAAAAAAAAATATCTAGAAGATCTAACAAAAAAAACTGTTAGATTGCATGACGTGGCCCCGTAAATATCTCTTCTTTCTCTTGACCTCACTCACTAATCACTCTCCACTCTCCACTCCTCCCAGCCACAACCACACTCGACACCATGGCTGTCCTCAGCCGCTTAACACCCGCCACCACCACCCTCCTCCGCCACCTCCCACTCGTAACAACCCGATCACACTCAACCTCCTCCTTCGCCTCCGCCGCAGCTCAGCCGCAAGTCGACTACGACCACTTCGACCCCACCGTCGACGGAAAGAATCCCCCGGTGGCGGCGGTGGATACGGAGGGTTCGAGGCCAGTGAGAGGGGTGCAGTGGGTGTTCATTGGGAACCCCAAACACTTGTACGCCGAAATGATCTCCAAGATTTTACAAGTTCCCCATATTTCTATCACTACTCTTCTTCGCCAGGACCTTAGTCCTCACTCTCCTCTCTACAAGCAGGTCCCTTCCATTTTCTTTTTTGACTATGAGAGTGTTTTTGGACTCACCATAATAGTGTTACCAGCTTTTGCGCCAATTATTAGATGCTCCCGGGAGCATGTACAGTTGTACACCCACCCTAGTTTTTTTGTACCTTTTAGCGTTTTTCTTGTACCTTTTCTTAGAAGGTACAAGAAAATCAAGTGGGAGCGGTGCCAATTGGATGTCGATTGTAGTTAAGGATTATTATTGTTGGAAACAGCTCTAGTATTAAAATGTAGGCTCTGTTTGGCAAACAGTAGGTTAAAATAGCGGGTAGCGGGTTATATTAACGGGTTCGAAGAGTTATTTCATAGGCAGGTTGTCTAACTTTGTCAATTTTGGCGCCAATTAAATAAACAGAAAGTCTTGGGGAGTGGTTGTCTTTTTTTTTTTATATATATAATTAAAGTAGACGGAGCCATTGCTGGCCATAAAGGATATATATCTCTGATTTAACTTGGGCTTGGAGGAAATTTGGGTTAATTTAGCTTTTGAATGATGATAGACGGTCTTTTCTAAGAATTTGTGTTAAACAAATGAGGATGTTGATTGTGATTAATTTAAGGATTAGTATTGTGGAAACAATTCTAGGATTAAAATGTAATGCAGGTTTCAGTTTAGGCATAAATTGTTGGTATTTGAAGTAATTACTAGTTTGGGAGAAAGTTATACTTAAGGTTTAGTTCCACTAAGAATCAAGAGACACTTCAGTGGTTCAAGCTATGTTGCATGGAGAACGGGGATTGAAACGGATATTGGTACAAGGACGGGGAAAAGGGAATTCTCTAAAATCGAGGGTGCATGTGCGACAAGGAAATATTAAGAAAATAGAAAAAAAAAATGAAAGAAAAATAGGAAACATAAATGCTCAAAATGAACTCATTATGTAGTCAAATATGTCAAATTTTAGCATTTTTTAACAATTTAGAATCGAAATTTGGAAGAAAAATTAGTTAAATATACATCAAAATGTCAATATGAGGCCAAGTTTCCTAGGTGTTTCCGTGATTTTGTATTTGCGGAAAGGGTACGGGTACGAGATATGGCACTAGTTAGTCCCATGCTTCATTGGTTACATGTATTGTCTCCAAACTTATAGGTACAGTGGGGGGTTGATTCTTCACTTCGACTTTGCAGGCTCCTTGATTTCAAACCAAAAAGTTCAGTTTGGCAGAAAATTGGTCCTAGTAAGAGAAAAAAATAACTTTTTGTTTAACTGAGTAAGATGGTTGGTTGGTTGGTTGGTTGATTATATTAGTAGAGAGTATCTGTATGCATTTTTGTTGAACACATGTTATCACCTTTTGTACCGAGACAGCGAGACTTATTCGCTTGGATTATTAGTATTGAGGCTATGTAAGATAGGATGGGTTGACCATTTTTGGGAAAAGACATTATTGATTCTGATTTGCATGTTATTCAATTTAGTGTACATCAGATGCACGCTACTTGTCTCTAATCGAGTCATAATTAGGTTCTTCTAAGAGCTCACATAAAAAAATCAACCTCAAAGTAGTGTTGTTTATGCACTTTTATGCGTGTAGCCGTGTATGTTTGCGCATGCTTCAACCTTTATGCACACTTTTTTATATCAACCTGTAACTGTGCTTGTAACTAAATTACAGGGAATCACATAATAGATAACTCAATAGGCTCCTCGTTATCAGATTATCAAGCTAAACTACAATCATGACGGTCTTAATGCGGCCTCACGATTATATCTGAGTGGCGGATGCTTAGCATCTTATTTGTCATTGTAAATCATTTTCATCTTGCATAATTGGCAGATATCTTAGCTACTGTGTTGGTTATTTTGTTAATATAGATTGCTGAGGCGATTAACCGTAAAAAGCTTGTTCCTGAGACAATAATATTTGGCTTGCTGTCAAAGAGACTTGAGGATGGACGTTACAAAGGTGAAACTGGTTTTATATTAGATGGCATTCCTCGAACACGTCTCCAGGCGGTAAAGCTCCTTTCTATCCCCCAATCACAATACGTTATCTTAATAATCGACAGGTGCATTAATCATACGATAAAAATGCGAAATTATGGTTTTATCATAACATTGAGCTCGTGTTTTTAACGGGGATAACTTAGGGTATAGCATTCCAGTGTCATTGTATGTTGCTGAGTTGAAACTGAGATTATTTTTTAATGGCAATATACCTTTATATAGAAAGGCTGAGCTAATTTGATTAAATTCTTCTGGGAGTTGGCTGAGTCGCTGGGGTAATTTTGCCATGTTAGTTCTAATGAACAGCGAATTTCTTCCTTTCTTTTTTTCCAGGAAATCCTAGACCAACTTGTGGATATCGACCTAGTTGTGAATTTCAAATGCTCTGGTGACGACTTCCAGGCAAGGGGCTTTCCTGCCGATTCTGCTGTATCATCTGACAGAACCAAATCTGATTTTTCGAGGCTTAGCAAGACTACTGAAGATGCTGAGCCAAAGATCTTGACATCCTACAAAGAGCAGGTGCTTTTCTAGTTTGATTTATGTACGAGTCCAGAAATTAGCCTTCCGTCATTTGTTGTTGCTTTCACCTTAAATGCTGTCAGTGTTTCTGTCCACGATTAGTCGAGTGTACAAAAGATGAGGACCTGATGATTTAAGTAGTGATTTGTTATTGTGAGTGAAATGAGTAGGGTGACAGAAAATGCCTTGTACATATGAGGGTTCTTATTTTAACAACAGTGGTCTTCTTACACCAGATGAAACTGTTGGAGGACTATTACCAGGACCAAAAGAAGCTCATAGACTTTCAAGTGGGAAATGCACCAGGGGAAACATGGAAAGGACTCCTAGCAGCACTGCATCTGCAACATGTGAATGCTGTTCATTCTTCCCGGAGACTGACTATGGGTTTCAGAGTACCATGAGATGCTCAGAACTGGTGTTCTTATTCTGGTCCTCTGTATATAGGATTTGAACGACGAATTCCCAGAGCGTCTATGCTAAAGCTAGAAGCAGTACAGAATTTAGCCATTTTCCCCCTTTTGAGGATGTGAAATAATTTAGATGGTGAATGTCCAGCATATGCAGTGTTGAAACTTGTAGGAGGCAAGAAGACTGAGCCATACTTGAGCCATTTGTAATTGAGCTTTGTATAGATATTTCAAATCATCTTTTATATCTCACACCTCCTCAAATGCATATAGCATTCGGATGTCAAATATTTGGAATACTGTAAGAGGCTTACACTTGGATAGACATGTACAAGAATTATATGTGCAAAGTTTGACCCCAATTTGTGATCTATAGTCCTGAACATAAAAGACCAAATATTACACCCCTACAATATGGGGGAACTCATATGCGCGCTGGCGAGCAAAATCTTTGATCACCATCTGCTGTTCCTTGAAGTTGAGCAGCATACTGTAAATTCCAAAGCACATCCTCGAAAGAAGGGCGCGTTGACGAATCCGAAGAAACACATTTGTGGGCTATTGATATGACGGTTGACAGTGATTCTTTTGAGGAAGTTGACAGTACAATAGGGTCAAGCATTCTTTTCTGACCTTCTTCACTGCCAAGTGATGCCTGTGAAGGTCAAATACTCAGTTAAAGATGAACTCAGAAGGAACTGGTATTGCAAAATGCGTCAGTCTATAGAGCAAATAAAAATTCTGGGTATCTCTTGATGGCGGACAAAGACTACCGCATATTTCTACTTTGCTCTTTTTGTAGCAACTAGCAACTGAACATTTGCCTGGAACAAAAGCTATACAATTTGCCTGTACACTTTACATCAGAAATTTAGGGCTTACCACTTCATTTAGCAGAACGGAACTCCTATTTGTTGACACCGAGGAACCGATGAGAGATTCCAATAGCATGGAACCAAAACTATAAATGTCGTCCTCAAGAATTTTCATTTGCCTGTGCAATACAACGAGCAGACATGACTATTAGATTTGTACGTTAAACTGAGAAATTGCAAAATAGGCACTCCTCGAGGCAATTCTTACCATGATTTGGGATGACCGCCTTTCACCTGGAAATTCAAGGATAGTAGTCAGTCACTGGTTAAAGCTGAAAGAAAATCATGAAACATAAACGCATGCTGAGAAGCATCTCACCCCATTTTCATCATCATCAGAGACTATGGACAGTCCATAATCACTCAGTTTTGCCCTTTGATGCTCATCGAGCAAGATGTTATTCGTCTTCAATCGGTTATTGAAGAAACCCGGAATAACTCCTGTATGAAGGAACTGTACAGCCTTGGCAATATCCATAAGAATCACTAATCTCTCGGACCATGTGAGTTCTCTTCCTTGACCTACAAAGTTATGACATGTGCTACAATGATCAAGACAATCTAAGCACACCCTAACTGAAGAAGAAGCTGGTTTTTGCTTTCAGACTTACCTGAGAGGTGAGAACGCAAGTTCCCGTTAGGTACATATTCATACACAAGATAGACCTTGTTCCCACCAGAATCTGACTTTCCTCCACTGTCAATGCAGTGCCCCAGAAGGCAAACTAAATGTGGATGGCGCAGCTTTGCCAAAAGGTCCAGTCTAAGCTTGAGATTCCGAATGGTGTATTTATTTGACAGAGATAGGCACCTAATTGCCACTGAGGTTCCATTCTGTAGCCTTCCTCGATAAATCTGAGACAGATGAGGCAGTTAGGCAATCAGCTTGAAGTTCTTGTGCAATTTAGCAACAATTGTAGAAAACGAAACCATTTCATGTTGAATGGGAATAGCAGCTCAATATGCTAGCTAAATAAGGCAAAGCCTTTCACGGCCATACTTATTCCCGTAACAGATTGCAGAGGTTGGACTTATTCTGTAAAGAATTCAAACCAGATAATGTCTTAGGAAATATAAGTGGAGGGTAAATAGTCCCTAACAAAGAACTGAATACTTTGTTTCCCTTTCTTCTTCTTCGGAAATGGATTATTGCCTTTTGTCTATGTGCACTATGGACATAATGGGGATCAGACTACTGAATAAGCATTCATTTAAGAACATAGGCATAATACCTTGCCCCTAGAACCTTCACCCAAGAGACAAGATATATCAAAGTTTGTTGTAGCTTCTTTCAGCTCTTCCGGGGAAAATTTTCGACATGCTGGAATGCCTTGTGTGCCTGACTTTGCTGCTTCAGATATATATCCTGCAAAGAAAGAAAAGAAAAGGGAATCATATATGGATTATGTAATTAAAGAGGACCATGAACCTCAATTTTTTCGGATTTTTTGAGTGTTGGAATAACCTACTTGCGTTTGCTAGAATCTCAGAAGTTACGCCAGTCACTGTGCTTTCTTGAACTTGCTTCTGCAGCAAGCTCTGCTCTTGGCAGTCTCTTGGACCGTATCTTCTACATATCAATAGAAACCCAAATGCTAGGAGTCCCACTGCGATAACGACTGCTCCAATCACACAAATTAAAAGTATAGCTTGTTCGGCTGTGGAATTCTTCTTCTTTATGTGCATCTTGGTGCAATGTGCTTGTGGATGCTGGTTATGCACATCAACTGTCAAACAATTTCCGTAGAACTGTACAGCAGCTTTCCTTAAACAAGTGGGAAGTCCACCGGTTAATCTGTTATAAGATATGTCAACAAACCCAAGTTTCTCACCACAAGCCAAGTGATATGGGAATGGTCCAGTCAACTCATTTGATGCCAAATTCAAGTAACCAATATTAGGCAGAGAGAAAAGGAATGCCGGTACTCTTCCTTGGAGATGATTTAGTGATAAATCAAGGTGTTCCACGCGTTTGAGGTTCTTAAATCCTTGTGGTATCTCACCAGTGAAGGAGTTGTTATTCAGCAATGCCATGAACAGACCTCCAGGCAAATCGGGTAGCTCTGAGTCGAATTTATTCCGGCTCAAATCCAACACTTTGAGGCCGTATAAGCCACTCAAATCTGGCAATGTCCCAGAAATCTTGTTGTTTGGCAATGCAAGGGTATTCAGACTACTAAGTTTCGCAACCGTAGCAGGAAGTGAGCCTTTGAACTGATTGTTTGACAAGCTTAGGATTGAAAGGCTGGACAGGGAGTCTAACCAATCCGGCACGCTTTCGTTGAAGAAGTTGCCATCAAGTCTAAGTGTCTGAAGCTTCACCATTGTAGCCATTCTTGGTGGAACAGAACCATACAAAAAATTGGAACTGAGGTCAAGAAACTGCAAGGAAGATAGCCTGTCTATTTTAGCAGGAAGTGGGCCCCAAATGCCCAAGGACACCAAGCTAAGAGCTCTTAAGCTTGTTAACCTTGACAATGTTACAATGAAGGAATCCATTGAAAACCTCTCTGATAGAGTCAGATTTGGAGTTGCATATCCAAAAAAGTGGGCCCCTTTGGAAGACTTACCACCCATAATTCTCAGCTCAGTGACAACATCCCCTTCACAGGTGACATTCACTTTGGTTGAGGGAGACAGGAAGCATATACTTTCCTTACTATTGTTCCACACTTCCAGTTCATTTGGGTACTCCAAATGCTTCCTTAACTGAAGAAGCACTTGGATTTGTGAGGACTGCAGTTGACAATTACCACCTATCCATAAGCTCCATGAGATGCAGAGAATTAAGTACACCCTCCAATACCCAATACCCATTTGGAAGGTTCTTACTTTTTTCACTTAAAGCATGAAGCAAGGGATTCTCTGAAATAAATCAAAGCAACCAAATTTTTAGCTGGTTTCTTAGAAAGAATTCATTAGATACTTGCTCAGTAAATAAATAAGCAAAATAACAACAAATTGACAGGAAAATATGTACTTACTTCCAAGTAAATCTTTGGAAAGCTGATGTATTTGCAATGAAGGAACAGTTCAACAGAAGAACCAAAACAGGTGAGATTCAGTCTTGGAACTTAGCTGAGTAATAAATGAGAAAGTAAAATTTGTAAGATATTTTCAGACTGTGAAAAAATGTTTTTAGTGCTTGCACATGAAGTTTACCTCAAGTTTGAGGACTGTCAATCTGCTAAATTAATGAATGTGGGGCTCTCATTGAAGCACAACAGAGCAGTGGCAGAAGAGTAGATAGATAAAAACTATCAACACACAACAAACTGTGCTCCCAGCATGCACTAGTGAAGAAAGCAACAAGAAAGTTAACTGGGAATCTCTTGTTGTCATTATTCTTTGTTTTGTGTTTCCTTGGATTTAGTTTTAAATCATTGGGATTCCTTAAAGTCTAAATCTTTATTGGCTGAAATGGAGGACTTTCAAGTGTGTGACCAAAAAGATAGATTGCATTTTTTTTACCAAATTGGGAGAAGTGAGATTTGAGAATAATTATGTACTCAAATGTTTTTTGTTATGATTACATCCTCTTGGAACTTGCAAACCATAAAAGTATCAGATTCCAGGCTGTTTTGAAATAAGGGGAAAAAAAAACAGCCTTGATTCACTACTGACGTTTTCCGCCCATGCACTTGTGTTTTTGCCTTATGCCTTTGTTTGGGACTTTTAAAAGTTTGTTGTAAACTTCTATAGAGTAAATAGTTTTGATGATCAAGGTTGATCTAATAATTGTTAATTTCATATATTTGGGGATCGAAAAAAAAAGGGTAAATAATTTCCCATAAAGCGAAATAAATCAAATTAAAGTAAATGATACTCTCTTTATTTCAACAAATTTGTGCGAAGTGTTCTCTAGTAATAGCACTATTTAAGATTACATTTTGACCATTTAAAATTCAAAATATATCAATGAAATTGATGGGAATAATCCGAAGTTTGGGCGATTTTTTTTTGGAAAAATTGATAAGAATAATCCGAAGTTTGGGCGGATCTTTTTTAATAGTCCCAACTATCGATTATTCTGAGATAATCCGAACTTTGCATCATTTTTTCAGCTAGCGGTCCCAATCTATCCTAACGTAATTTCCGAACCTAGTTTTTCCCAAACCACCGTCCTCCCACCAATACTTACCCCCAAAACCTCTTCTTTTGCTCACCCAACCAGCCACACTCCTCGCACAACCTCCTAAAACACCCCCACCTTATCTCTCTATTTTCAAATGATTTCCA
>CAAKMY010041137.1:0-13945 GCA_901111285.1 Corrigiola litoralis
CCCCCCCCAATTAATCGCCAAAGAGAAGCAAATCTCTGGGAGTAGTCACTCTTCTTATCACTTAAAGATACTTTTCTTTCATTATTCAGGGGTTATATGAGCGTAAACTCTTTGTGTTGGAGCTTCAATAAACATTTTATTTTGGCAAAGAAACATCCACTCTTGAAACAGATAATGGAATACAATATTTTATCCTTTTTTACACAGATAATAAGAATATCATTCATAAAATCATAACTAGGATAGAGGACAATGAGTTTTAGATAGAATATAACAAATGACCACAATCCTTTTGGAAAAAGGAGGACAGAGGACAATGAGTTCTAGCTAATAACAAATGACCACAACCCCTTTGGAAAAAGGGACATTGGGATATCCTTAGAAGCTCCCGAAGCCTTCACCAAAAAGAGTCTAGGAAAACTACCCGACCGCACTCATATTCCAAAGAATTATATATTCCTGAGAATAATGATGAGTTCCGCTCCAATTAAATACACCAAAAGGTGGCCAGCACAGCACATTTTCAAAGGAGTCTCCTATCCTTGCTAATTGCTATGACTCAGACCCACAACGTGAATCTGTAGGAAATCTATCCATGAAGCAGGGGACACCTAGTCCTCCTCGCCAAAACCCATCAAATCCAGCCAAATAGCACGAGCTGCATCGCAGTAAAGAAACAAGCGCGAGCTAGATTCTCCACTCCTCTTACAAATGACACGCATATCTCAGCTTATGGCAGTTCTTGGTTTACAATGTCGAAGATTGTCATTAGTGTTAATTCTAACCAGCGCCATAATCCAACAGAATTCAAGGACCTTTAGGAATAAAATATTTTTTCTTTTAACGCCTTAAAGAAAAAATATGGTGCTTTAATGGTAAAGCTTTACCTTTAGGACGGTAAAAGGCAGTGGCATAAAAAAAAGGATGGTAAAAACATGTATATTCAGTTCAAACTCCTGAAAATTCTTGTGTTATCTCATAATAGAATGGGCTTCATGAGTCAACGGAGCAAATCCAATTCTTCCACTGTTGTTCGTCTTTTAAGCGGATAGACACTTTTGGTAATTGGAATCATCTATGTTATCTCTGGAGACTTGAGAGGATGTGTTCTCCGCATAAACGAAGCAGCCGATTACATCAAGGATATGGACTTTTCCCATTGCAGTATATTTTAGCAAATACACGAGTCTTTCAAAGAAGTGAATAAGGCTATTAGTGTGGACTCATTGATGGATTCTATCTTTGGCTGTACTCATTCACGACAGCTTGTAGTATTCCCTGTTCGTTCATCAATGATAACTGATTTAGGTTTGGTAAGAAATCTTGGTTTGTCTTGGCTTTTGGGATACACTAAGTTGTTCTTTAAGTAGAAGACATGAGAAGGAAACTTATAACCATCAAGCAGTATAACATATTTGCAGGCCTCAGTAGAGTTCCCTGAGTACGATTTTCTACCCTCATTAAGAAAATAAAATAAAGTTTAACTTAACATTTACATATAAGAAAAAATGCACACCTCATTTCCGTGAAAATTTACAAGTGTCTTCAGTTCAGCCCTCCGAAAAAGAGCCACATGTCCATGCCCTAAAAGTAAGTCCAACAGCTGCAGATACGTGGTTAGTCAAGAAAACACAGGTCACATCAGCCAAAGGAAAAAGGGAAGCACAGACATAGCTGGTGCATCTCCAGAGTAAGCAAGTTAAGCAGCTAAATATAAAAGGAAACTCTCACCTTGCTTATAGGATAGGCAACAGGAAAGCAAATCCAAACAAGGACACGGACAAGTGGAGCTACCTTTGCACCAATTGCTAAACCATACCGAGAACAAATAGATTGCGGTATAATCTGCAATTGCAGTAGGACGTAAGCAAGAGCCACCAGATGGCATTTAACATGAGACTAATAACAACACAACCTTCCCTCCTTGTACTCAAAATTTATCTTAATTTTGAAATAATTTCAGGAAAAATAAACTCACAACAGAGAATAAAAGAGTACTTCAGACTGAAATATGGAATTCTTATTTTAAAGGCAGCTTTTATTACATGACCACAACAACATCATTACCCTAGTGCCTACAAAGAGGCCCCCACAGCCCCACACAAGCGGGGTAAGGGGGGTAGGGTGTACATAACCAAAAGGTTTTTTCCAATATGGACAAAATACTTTAGCATAGTGGTGCGTCCACACCACCTGCATTAGTCAGATCCCTTCCATTAATAATCAACTTAAATATTTCTCAACAACTAACCTCACCAAACAAAAGGATCAATGTCACTGAAATGAGGATGGCGCCCCAGGCTGTGACTAAACTATCAAGAAAAATAGGAAGTGCCTGCAACAATAACAATTATCAGCAATCTACACGTTCATCCATAGAATGAGTGCATCAGACTTCCCACAAGAAAGTACCTCCATGGCAGCAGCATTGCAGATAAGCAGGGTACAGAGTAGTAGATGTTGATTTCGAACAACAGGCAATATCTTCTCTGTCACAGGTAGATAGAGAAACTCCCATTATACTCATAACAAAATGCACAAAACATGATCGAGCCAAATGCAAGCATCACAATTTGTATTGGTAGAGAATATTATTTACTCAACCCCGGGTTCAAAGAAATAGCAAAGGATAGATCTTGAAGGAAAGAATTTTTTGCTCATGGACTCATAACCTACTTTCATGTCTTAAACACCAATTAACAAGATGTAAATACTAGGCTACGTATAGACAGAAACATAAAACTAAATTTACGATACCAACTTCTGAAGGCAAAGCAATTTGGTTAGTAAAACCTATTTCATTCTACAGAAAGAATTGGAACCTTTTTCTTCTTTTAAAGTGATATAAAAGAAAAATAGCCATATCAAACTATTTTTAAACCCTGAATCTTATGATGACTTAGAGAAGGGATAATAAACAAAGATAGCTAGCTCTTTAACAAAGCTCAACAGGACATTAGTAAATGAATTATGATATTCCCTGTAAGTGTAAAATATACAGTCGATAGAAACAAACAAACAGCCAGCAGGTGATAAAAGAAAATTAATAAATTGGGTTTAGGACCATTTGGAACTCGGAAGTAGTCCCAGTGTGCTCTAACTTCCAAATACTAACCCACCCTTTCTTGTGTTTAACATTAAAACCAGTCCATAAGTCTCTCCGTTCCTTTTTTCTATTTCGGAGAA
This sequence comes from Corrigiola litoralis, assembly GCA_901111285.1. Classification (NCBI taxonomy): domain Eukaryota; kingdom Viridiplantae; phylum Streptophyta; class Magnoliopsida; order Caryophyllales; family Caryophyllaceae; genus Corrigiola; species Corrigiola litoralis. Next base: position 3,187 of record CAAKMY010041137.1, read on the forward strand.
TAAGATTATCATTGAAGAGGAAAAAGAAGCAATAGAGGACAAGGAGTCCTGAAAGCTTCACAAACACATCAATACAATAACAAATGAGTCCAATTCTGTAGAAGACAGGTTATTGAAATCTCCCTAAAAGCACTCGCAGTATCAGCCTATTCAAAAGCTCGATAAGCTACCCTCCCTCAAGCATAATCTAAAGGGCAAACGTGACAAAAATATGTGCAAGCATTTTTTCCACCCAAACACACCAAAAAACAGCTACACCACAAATCACAAAGCAACTTTCCTTCCTTACATCAGACCCACAAATCCTGTTAGAAGGAAATCCCTAGGAGAGGCTGGACACACCCAGTCTCTTAAGTATCATAGAATAACATTACATGGTGCTTGGAATGTAGATAAAGAATAGGTTGAAAAGCTCAAAACAGGAAGAGAAAATGAGAAAGTCAATTGGGCGAGTCTGGAACAGTTAGTAGAAGAGGCGGTCATAAACTCACAGAAATTCAGATTCAGCACAAAGTATTATCTAAGTCCTATCAGTTCGACAAGGCAATAATCAATTATTGAGGCCAAAGTCATGAGAATTGGCAATACATCTCATCATTGAGAGATATTCTCATTAACTCAGTAAACCAGCCCTCAACCAACTGGAATCTCATATGCTCCATCATAAACATCTGAACAATCATTTATCCAGGATAAATAGACCATGTCCCTGGCGTTTAGGCGAACCGGACCTACTTGATGGTTAGTATTTAGCTATTCATTAGATTTCAAGAAGCAGCAGACCATTTTTACTGTTGTAGAACCACTCACGGCCAACAAAACTTTACTAACATAACTACAGGAGAAGACAAAAAATTTACGCTCCGACATTAACCAAAAAGGTTCCTACTCCAAGCAATAAACACACTAATTAACCGAAAACTCCATACCCTATGTTCAGTGCAAATTCAATCCCTTCACATACGCTCTTCTCTTCGTTCTGTTTGAGATAGAACAACCGAGAATTTCCCTAAACATCTGTTGTTTTCAAAAAGGATCACTAGATGGTTGATGCACTTCATTCAAGGGTCATTTGAAAATAGCATCTTTGTAAAGAGTAAGGCTACATATACCTGAACCACCCCCCCCCCCATCTTGATCGGGATCCTCTCTGAAAGCAATGGGATAAGTAAGGTGATATTCCAATTTTGTTGTTGTTATCTCTACCATTTTCAGGACTACGATGATATTTCCACAATTTCAATTTCCACAGTTTCGCAAATCACACTAGTCATAAAACCAAATTAAATTCCCCAATGCAGATGTCAACTAACTCAACAACAAAGTCTAAAACCCTACTCACAAACAAACCAAAGCAACTCTCTTTAACTTTCGCCCTTGCATAACAACCTAATAAACACAACCACTACACTACACACAAACCATACTCTCTAACTCATAGGATAAAATTCTCCTCAACACATATGCCTAGTTTGTGCGTCACACAATGCGGCTAACCGGTATGCCTGGTCCAACGAGGAGTTTACTCAGAACGCACCAAAGATATCAGTTGCGGGTCCCACATTACAAAATAATACTATACAAAAAAAAACCTAAAAAATTGCACAAATTAAACATAGTACTTTAACAGGGTTGTTCTAGCTTAACCAGAGGTCTCAAGTTCGAGACCCTAAAACTCAGAGGGAGAGCTTTTCTGCCCTGGTGGTCCTACACAGCTCGAATCCGGAGGGTGAAAAACAAAAAACCAAAAAAAAAAACATAGTACTTTAATAAAATCAAAGACATAACATCACCAAAACTAAACTAAAACTAAACTAAACTAAACATAACAATAACATGACCAAAACAACAATAAAACACAAGTAACAAAATATATACCAGCATGTTTGCGATCAGTAGGAGTGCCAGACTTAGCCAAGACCTCAAGATCAACAAGACTCATAGACATAAGTCCTAAAGTTAACCCAGACATACACCCAGCAAAAAGCACCAGTAGAACAATGACACCTATATTTAGAAAGAACTTGGTCTCACAGCAAGTGTACTCCACTGCCATTTTTGTCACTCCAAAAAATAAACTACTGGGTATGCAAAATATTAATTCCCCATAGACCCACAAACATATTTTCGTGAAAATTCAGGTTCTGTTAATTTTTAGCTTAAAAGAGTAGTGGGGTTATAATGTCTTGTGAACTGGAGTAGTTTGAAGAGAGTTATGTTTTGTTGGGTGTTTGGACTTTATGCTAGGAAAGCGACGTGTGATGCACATAATAGATGGTGGATGTAACTTTATGTTATTTTTGGTGATACGATCATGATGCTTTATTTTCTTTATTTTTTTGTTATGGTGAGATATATGCATGTTTTGTTTTGTTTAGATTATTGGAAAGATACGTGTCGAAAAAAGGGGTGTAATGATTGTGTAATTGTGTGACACAGATTGCTGTTATTGCAGTTTACTTAACTGGTGAAAGTTCACCAAGTGGGAGATTGCATGTAGTGTACACTAACTACTTTACAATTATACTTTTAACAATAATGACAAAAAATAATATTTTAACTTAATTTGTGATTAAGTCTTTTCTAAGTTAATAATAGGCTTTTTTAATAAATTATGCATAACCTAAGTCATAAGTTATTACTTCTAACAATATTAATAAAAATGACTATGTTAACTTAAGTTATGATTTTTATTTTTATTTTTCTAAGGTTAAAGATAGACAGTCTTTCTAATAGTTTAAGTGTAATTTCAGCCATCAGATATTCAAGACAATGTCAATCTTGATTGATTATAAAGACTACGGTATTGTGAAAATCAGGTCATATGGCATTGATTTCATAAAAAAAATCCAATAATACTATTGTTGCTGCTTAGTAATACAATCTTATGTTGGTTTACACTACCTTCGAGATTTTAGGATAGAGAATTATGAATGGGCGGTGTTGTGTCTTGATTTTTCAAGCATAACGAGTATACCAAGATTTGACTTAGTTTACCGTTATTGTCCATTTAACAAAATTTAAGTTAGTTTGTAGTCAGGCAACTCTATTAGCGGTGCACATTACACATCAGTACATCACCATAATTTTGACACTCAAGATGCACACTTCATTTTTATGAGCAAAAGATATTCTGTTAAGTTCTACTTAGATCAGTTCAATTTAGCTCGATCGATATAGTTCAATTAAAGTTTCAATCATGAAGACCATGGCCTGGCCTTACTCACATGTCTACTATCTTGTCAACTGACTTCAGGTGATGCTCAATGAGCATGATTTGCAAGATCAACAAAACTCATGGACATGTGCCCAAAGTTAAGACCAGAGACAAATTAATCCAATAATTAAATGTGTTGTTTTGCCGAGGAACCAAGGATGCAAATTATTATGCAAACAACTGAGTTCTACGGTACCTGCAACCAAAGCAACATTGTTAAACTAAGAAATTGAGCAACACTTGCTGTAAGAAGAGCTGTGATCAACTGATCACATGATCACATCTCATCATCAGATCTCATTAAAAACCATGTATCTACAAATAGCTGGAAACAGAGCTTTTCAAGTTGAACTCCACAATTGTAAGTATAGCCAAGAACATGTATGTAAGAATACAATTTCGTCATTCACACTTCGGCATTCACAGGTTCACCGAGAGTTCTGCCTGTCAACACTCACCTACGCTAACTTGGGCTTATACAAGAAAATTTGCATTGCAGCATATAATTAACTCTATGTGTGCAGTGTCGAGAAAGGCTTGAGCACAGTTCTCGGCCATGGGGTACATGATACTGCAGAACTTAAGGATAAGCCTTCAGATGAAAAATTTGACAAGCCGGCTTGTATGATCGCTTTGCTAAAGCCTGATCAAACTTCTTCGTGGCAGATTCATTCTCCTCCAGGCTTGTTTGAACGAAATATCTAATCCACCAAGATGAGCTCCGCAATTTAGCCTTCACAAAAAATAGGTTGAAACGCTCAGAATTGCACTTGAACCACTAATGCAAAGGGATTGAAAAAACAATCCAACTCACAAGCCACCGCTGAATATGATTTCCTGAATAACTTAAGTTCTAGTGATTGAGCTCACAGAAACTAGACGCAAGAATTACGGAAGAATTTGGTTATCATACATTATACTAGGCATGTAGGCATCACTGAATTCAAAACTGGATCACTTTCGCCTCAAAGGCCCACAAAGAGTTAAGCTAGAAAAGAATCTTACTGACAATAAGCACGATGTAAGCTTTTGACAGGCAAAATTGACCAAGTACAATTTTGAGGTCAAGATAGTGTTAAACTTGATACGTTTTCAGAAGAACAAAGTGGGAAATAGTGTCTGGTGCTAAATCAGATCTGTACACTAACCTTTCGTCCTTTTTTTTTTTTTTTTTTTTACTTATCATCTACCAAAGAACCATATCTTTTCCAACTTCCAAGTTTAAAATGGCAAGATCTATTGTAGGATTGTCTCCGTGCAACTTTTCTGTGGCATTCCTTTGCCTCTTTGATATCCATGCCAGCAACTGATATCATCCGATGCCCCCTATTACCCACCCTGGCCCCAGTATGAAGGAAAAAAGGGTGAGAAGAAAACAAAAAGAAAAAAATGTGTTCTAAAGATGGAAGGGAGGGCTACTAAATTTCAAGGAGAACATTTCCTTTCAGTTTTGAAGCTATGAAGTATCAACTTCCAATCCCAATTGAAGATAATAAGGCCCTAAAATTCAGCAGCTCAGCTTATCTGATCAGAAGGGACCAATGCATTATCCTTATGCAAAGAGAACTAGATAGATTATAAACCTTCTTTATTGTAATATACCCGAAGTAAAAGAGTCTGTACAGATTATTATGACAGAGTCAACATGCCTAGGAATATGAATGTAAGGTATGCCATACAGCGCATAAGAACAAAGAGGGAGATTGGAAGCTTTCAGAATACACAGCTAAAGAACAGGACTATTTTAAAATAAAATAAAAAAATAATCATTGAAACTGAGTTAAAGTGGTCACTTTTAATTAGCATTTGTAGAAAATGACCATTTTAAGATTGTGAGTGACCATTTTAAGATGATCTAATTTTTATTCGAAAATAGACTGTCGTATACTATACTTTGTGTTCAGAATATTGAGGATGTACAATCATACATGCAACTATGCAAGCCACTACTCCTTCCATTTATTTCGGGTCAAAAGTTCAACTTCCAAGTCAAGGCATCATGTGTCATTTGCCGTAGAACTGGGTTGATATATGAAAAAATGACTACATGAGTTAAAGGTTTAAGAAGATCAACAAAAAATAAGCCGTCCTATGAACATCATTGACCCTATTTTTCAAGTTAAAGAACTGTTCAAGGTTCACCCTCCCCCGAACTATCGCCCCACAGCCATACAACTGTAAAACAAATGTATAGCCAGATACACAGGGTTTGCTACCAATCCGGTACACTTGATTTGTTCGATGTAGTGATGTCTAGTTCCGAAACAAGCTTCTATTTTAAGAAGGTAAAAACATCAGGCTAAAAACATGCATAACTTACAGGACGACCAAATTTGGATAGCTCAGTCACCTTAGCTCGTTGTTGTCCTGGATAACCTATTACCAGAAAAAATCAAATGAGGAAACATAACTAAATAGAGGTCAAACTAGTACGATAAGCATAGAGAAAATCATCTAATTTTCACATCTCAACACACACGCAGACACCAAAATGAATCATATATTAAAATTACCAGATGCAATTGTCAACAGAAGAATCAATCTGCTCACAAATATCAGTAGCTTTGTCTTATACTCCCTCCTTTTCTACCAATTCTTTACATTTTTCAAATTCCCCCTCACATATTTTGAAAGATGTAAAGAATTGGTAGAAAAGGAGGGAGTATTAGGCATGTGTTAGTTCAAGAGAAGAAGAGCACATTCATGCGAGAAAGCAGGGAATGTTAATCCGACTCATCTAAGAGTGCCTAACACCAGGTAGGGATCCAACACTCAGAATTTACAAGAAAATATATGATGTAAGCAGTAAGCTTCTCCAAAACTTGTGTGTCGGCTGGAGTTTTGGATCAGATGAGTGTTGTGTCACACAGGGACCTTTCTAATTAACTCCTGGAGTACCAAGCTAGTGTTCTTTTGTCATTCATTGTCTTGATAAGTGGAATACCAAGCTGTTATCATCTCGATAATCTTTCTAGAGCGAGCACTTCTCCAATCATATAGGAGTATACATATAAAAGCTATAATTTCATCCTATTTATATTATATAAATTCTTTATTGTAAGTAATAAAGAGTCTTGAAGGACGTTATTTTGCCAAAAGGACTTTTCTACAGTAAGAACCAGAATGGCAAGTAAAGCACATTTGAGCACCCAACAATCACTTCTCACATAGACCAAAGATCCACAATTGTCTCCATTTTATTCCATACCCATAGGAGGAAAATATAGACAAAAGAACAGTAAAATTAGTGCCCTGCCGTACTACAAAACACCCTCGGTTTTGAACTTGCTATGCCCAGGGTCATATTGTCCAGATACATGTGTTTTTACCTCTTTCTCTACAATTCTTCGCCAATGGAATCAAACATTCATCATACTTCGTGCCTTAGAGAACAAGACTAGCTCAAGTCGTTAGAGCTTCTTTGAAACCAAAAGAAAAAAAGAATCATGTTTTATTCCTTAGGTTGAGAAAATAAATTTATAGCACTCCCAAGAATGGGTTTTAAACTCTCTGATTGATCACATTTCTGCTTTTTAGATAGCTGTATATTCTAAAAACTTGACATTGTCAATAACAGGACATTAGAATGTAAGACTTTTTGGTACTAGAGTCAGCTGTCCATTACTGTGTATGCCACAGTTCATGAGATAACAGAACAAAGTTTATGAGGTAACTATAAGGCCTAATTGCACAGAATTTACCAGGTGAGAGCATATGCCATTTCACTTCTCTCTATTCTTTCTAAATTTACGCTCAAAAACCTACAATCTACTAATCACGCTCGTGTTACTTTTCAATCAATGGTAGTTCTTATCATATATATTTTGTGTAACAGATTAGGACTCATGAAAAATAAGGAGTACAACAGAATGCTGCGGACTCATATTTCGGCGGGACATAATCGATCACAACTAATTCCAGAAAGGCAGAAAGCAATATATGAAATATAACTTTATTAAAACCGGTTGTATTTGATGAGATTGAGTTTTTTAACTACTAAAGCTGTATTCAGCGGTACAGATTACATGCCCCAAACTGTAAAACATCGAAAAGATAAAAAAAAATTACTATCAAGGATCAACTGATGCATCAGGCTTTGGTATTAGGCCATTAGCCCATCCTCACACACAAGGAATTGTAATTAGAGGTAACTAATTGACTTTAAAATGGTTAAGAGTATTACCAGTAAAAATAACAAGGCCTTCAGAAGCAACCCTTGCCAATTCAGGAAGTGTTTTGTTAAGGTATCTGGGAGATAAATAATCCAGTGCATCGGACACCATTACAAGAGAAAAAGACTTTGCACGATATGGAAGAGGAAACTTAATATCAGCAACACGCACAAATCCTTTCCGTATCAGAGTACGGCACTGTTTATCAGCATCATCAATATCATACGGCTCCACTCCCCATGCTTCAGTATCCTCTTCCTTCAATAATTGTGAGACCACAGAACAGGTATCTGGGCCAACATGCAATACTTTATGCATGCTGCCTCCATATGCTTTCTTTAAAATAGGTAAAGCCTTCTGCAGCTCTAATGTGCATGACACACCACCTGCAGAGACACAACAAAAGGCCAGATACTGAAAAGATTCTCGATTTCTTTTCCAGTCATGGCTAACGAATAAATCTTAAACAATACAAACGTAGATATCATACAGTTGCTACTTGCTTACAAGAGATGTATGTTAAGGGGTTAACAGGACAGAAAAAAAAAATTTAAGGTGAAGACTACTAGTCCTTTTGCTAGTGTAATAATGCTTGGATCCCCTACCATGACCAGGCTCCCATCCAAACATAAAATTCTTTTCAAAACACTTCCCAGCACATTATATATACCATTCTAATATTCTGTTGAGTTCACCAGTATAAAAAAAAAACAATGATGCATATCAAAAAGTGGATACATGGATAAACAGAATTATGCATGTTTTCAGCACAACTGCGGAATTCAGTATTTTAGACAGGCGGGCGATGCAGAAAGTTAATGGCAAAAAGTTACCTCCAGCTCTATTCACAACATCAATGCCGCTTGTCCGACCTGTAACATTAGAAGGGATCAGAAAGTTAGCTTTCCATTATAACCAGGGTTGAGAGGATGGTGGGAATCTAAATGAAAGCCCCCTCCTCCTAAAACATAATGCATTTGTAACTTAATGAAGACATAAGTAAACAACTTAAGAAAAGGATGGTAAATATTAAGCATGTTCCATTATATTACAAACCTGAATTGCTGTAAGAGTAGGCAATAAAGAGTATGGAGCCCTGAAAAATTTAGAAGAAAATATCGAAAATTAGCAACAAGATTGCCTGAATAAGAAGTTAGCTTGAAGCAACACATTGGATGGCGTTTCACTTGGTTCCTAAGAAATATTCACAAGAGAAAGGCAAACGAAAAGAACTAAGATATAATATGCATAAAAGTGTCAAAGTACCAACAGCACAAGGCCTAATGCCAATAAAGGTGATGAACGTGATTTTGATTGCAATGAGCTCCCGAGAGAAATGTTTCCAGTCTCTATCAAACGCCGAGAAGGATTTACCGGCCTCCTTGACATGGTAGGCTAGAACACAATGCAGTACATAAACTGGTAGTGCCCCTGTGAAATAGCAGAAATAATAATCTAGTAAATTGGCAAAACAAGATCATAAAAAAGGCCATGATAGCACAATCTAGTCAAAGAAAAGGCGTATATTCATACTGACCGAACACGAGTTGCTATCTACAACAACATTCTACAGTCTCCTACAGTAGGCCTCAGATAAAAGAGAAAAGAGACTGAAAAAGGACTAAATTTAACCACTAGAAATATCAATCAGGCACATACATAGTAAGAAAGGGTCATCATCTAGGAACAAAATAGTGATTGGCAATTGCAGAACACAAAGCATTGATATTTGAGCTTTGCAAGCTCAAAAAGCCCACTTTTTCATGGTGTTGCCCCCCCCCCCTCTTCCTTCTCCTCTCTCTTTCTCTGTGTCTCTCTAAACCCACCTGATCAGTTATTTCCTTGATTCCAGCACTTTCCCGGGCTCTCTTCACACCTACTTCAATTTTTTCCCCTGTCCTTTAGCCCTCTAAAACCCTTTCTAAGCCTTCCATCTCTCTCCCCCAGACCCCCACTGTCTGTTTCACTCTAATTTGACCATTTCTTTATACTCTAGAGTGCTTCATGTCTGTGAGACATGCAGCAATGCCCAAAACTTTTGCCTAGGAGCTCATTAAACATATATATTGCAGTGGACCTAGTGCTCTGTAGAATCCTGCTAATTAACAAAACATCAACATTTCCTATAACAAGCATCATGGAATGAAGACCAATGTGAAGACAAGCTTTGATCTACTCAAAAGAAGTCATGGGAAGAATTTTAAACCATCAATTATGACTCTATTAACTGAAGGTGGAAGAGAAAATTCACTCAATCCTGAATTAGGAGTCACTTTCAACTCATGTTAGGCATATAGACTGTGAATGCAACAAACCACATCACAGAGGGATAGGCTTCACTCTGATAGTCAGCAGACAAAAAGGAGCTTGTTTCCTGTTTGTTCAACTAAGATGAGGACCAGGTACATTAGTAGGCTCCTCAAGATACAAACCACCAAGAAAGCTTATCAGCAGCGTACGCAAGAGGCTACGTAAAATAATAAGTTCTACCATGTATTTAAAGACTATTTTTTAAGAAACAGACATGTCAATGCATCACCAGAAGCTCCCCCTAAAGAAACATTATATACATGATTTTTCCTAATAATCACTGTATCATTGCCCAGGCTTCTAATAGTTGCAATGTGATCTTTGCAGAGTCATTATATGTCAAATTGTCAACTCAAATCCACAGCAGATGTTTCCAGCTCAATACAGTGAGAAGACAATATAGGTTCCCCAGGTTGAACATACTTGCCAACATTGCGTTGACCCATAAAACGCATTGAGACAGAATTCTTCCATCCCAAAAGGATCTCAACATTCATAAAATGGCATGCATTCCCGGAGGTTTCTTTACAAGCCAGTGATGAGTAATACGTAGACTTCCTTAAAGACGGAATCAAACAGCTACAGCATAAATAGGATCCCCAATATGTCAATCACAACATCCTCACATCACTTCGTCTAGTAACTCCAACTCTTCCAATAAGAAAATGTTTTACACCTAGAACACTGTTAGGTGTTAGCACTTAGCAATCAACTTTAACAAAATCATCATTTCCCACATGGGAAACTACCAGCAACCTCTTACAACTCACAAGTACCAAGATATATCAACTTCAAAATCATGTCAATCTCACTATAACCCTTCCTAAGAAACCATATAGGATTAGGCTCATGCGGGGACTCCACGAACATACTAAATTTTAAAGTCTTCACCACTTATTATATATTGTACGGTTGTACCTTTCCTCCCATTACCAAACCATGTAACCTCTTTCGCAAACCCAATTGTGAGTGTTGGTATACGATAGAGTGACCCTCACGGTTCGCGAAAATAATAAAGAACATAAAAGACACCCTCCCCCCCCCCCCCTCCCCCCCCCCC